>BRDA01012071.1:55286-76695 GCA_036984385.1 Crenuchus spilurus
TGTGTTGTTTAAGTGTTCCCTTTATTTTTTTGAGCAATGTATTTAAAATATACACATTTGTAAACAAAAGGATGTGGCTTGGTTTGTTAAGGGAACTTAAGAATGCATCCTTTAAAGAAATTAAACTTTTTGCACATTTAAATATACAGTCTGTATTTATGTGCTGAATTTAACACACTGGGAGAAAATGAAGAATAAAATGTTTACAGAATGTTACATTTGGTAAATATGAAAAGGAATAGATTCTTGTTAAGGTTTATTATTTGTTATACATTTGAAATACGTTTGGACCCTTCATTAGTTTGGTTTAAGTTGAATCATTTTCTTGACTCTGCAGAAGGAAAACTTATTTTTCTATAATACATGGCCAACATGCTTTAGTTTCCACAAACCTGCTATTATAAAGCCACAAATTGACAGTTGTACCAAAGAATGTTTCATAGCTGACCATGGTCTTGTGTTTTTCATTTGACCAATCAAGCAATGAAAGTTTTAGGAAGAGATAGGAGGAATGGGATGAATTGAAAGGAAAAAATTTACAAAAGCAAATGCATAAACACAAGCCTTACCAGCCTCACAAAGATGCTGTACATTGCAGATGCAGCCCAGGTGAATAAACTGTGTCCATAAGCTGAAGAAACATTTATTGACTCAAGATCAACAAAGATCTGATTCAGCAAACTAGACCTGAAATGTCTTCCTGAATCTCCAAATGACATCATACACCAAATACATTTAATTAGGCTATTGTTGTCAATGACAAATTTACACTGTCATGGCAGCTTGTAGATCAATTTGTAGTATAAATACACCAATCAGCAATGACATTAATATGGTAAATATGCTGCTCTCCTTCACATTTACCAAAACAGCTCCAATCCTCAGAGGCATGCAAAGTCTGAAGGTGTCCTGTAGTATCTGGTGCCAAGATATTAGCAGCAGATCCTTTATGCTATGTATGTTGTGATTTGGAGCCACCATGAATTCAACTTGATGTTCCAGCACATCCCACTGATGCTTAGTACACTTAGGAGCAGGGGCATCGTAGTGGGGGGAAAAGTGGCACTGAGTTACCTGGGCCCCAAGTGTGGAGAAGACCCTTGATGAGTCTGGAATTTTATTTTCCTTTAAATATTAAAAAAATAATCATATTTAATAATAGGGGGCGGGGCCCTGGGCACTGCTTGTGCATAGGGCCCAGAATTTGGTGCTACACCCCTGCTTAGGAGGCTGCTGTACATGTAACATTACTGAGTGGGAGCATCACACAAGCTTTGCTGCTTTGGAGATGCTCTGAGCCAGTTGTCTTGCCTTGTGGGTCTGCACACTTGCTTATGTTTCTCAGCATCCAACACTTCATCTGCAGGACTTGAGTGTTTGCTTACTGTCTAATATAACCCACTCCTTCACATGCACCATTGTTACAAGATCATCAGTGTTATTCCCTTCATCTGTGAGTGGAATTAATGTTATGGCTAATCAGTATACAGATACAGATATACTTTATTGATCCCTTGTGGGAAATTAGGTCCCAGCCCCTGCTGGCAGGGCAGCCGTTTAACACAGCACCAACCTTAAAGTATAAGTGTCAAGTTGCCAAAATATGTATGAGCAGTTGGTAAAGCATTGATGCACTTAAAGGTTAAAAACCAGTTGTTAGTTTTAGTCGTATCTTTAAAAAAAATCTGATTATAACACTGACATGAATAAAATGATTTATGCACATTTTATGCACTTAGACACTTTTCACGCTCCATTTTCTTTAGGAGGACAGTGCAGATCTACGCTGTCAGCTTCAGTTTGCTAAAGAAGAATCAGCCCTGATGCGCAAGAAGATGGCCAAACTGGGCCGGGAGAAGGATGAACTGGAGCAGGAGCTTCAGAAATACAAGTCTGTGTATGGGGATGTGGATAGCCCCCTTCCCCTAGCTGAGGTGACAGGCGGCGGGCCGCACAGCACACGGGAGGCTGAGCTGCGTCTACGGCTCAGGCTGGTGGAGGAGGAGGCCAACATTCTGGGGCGCAAAATTGTGGAGCTGGAGGTTGAGAACCGTGGTTTGCGGGCTGAGAATGATGATTTGCGCTCACAGTATGAGCGTGACTGCTTTGGTCGTGAACCCTTTTCCAGCGTGCCCACGTCTCCGTATGGGACTGATGGGGCACTGGAGTCAGCCAGTGAACTGAGGCGGCACCTGCAGTTTGTGGAAGAGGAGGCTGAGCTTCTGCGGCGCTCCATCTCTGAAATCGAAGATCATAACAGGCAGCTGACCACTGAGCTCAACCGCTTCAAGTTCGGACCTGGTCAAGGTGATGGTGAGGCTGAGGGCGGGAGCACCTCAAGTGTCCTGAAACCTGGAAATGGGGGTAATGGAGGGGTGAGTGTTCCACCAGGTGGTGCTGGGCTCCTTCAAGAGGAACTGAAAGCAGCCCGTATGCAGATTGATGAGTTGAGTGGGAAGGTCATGAAGCTGCAGTATGAGAACCGTGTGCTAATCTCCAATGTACAGCGCTGTGATCTGGCTGCCCATTTGGGCTTGCGTTCCAGTAGCCCCAGGGACAGTGATGCTGAAAGCAGGGATGCAGAAGAGGAGGAGGCAGGACGACTCCTGCTACTCCACCCCAAGCGGGAGGGTCCTGTGGGTGGCGAGAGTGACTCCGACGACCCGTTTGAGAAGACAACCACCTCAGGTTTTGGGAGTGGAGGGAAAGCATCGGATGTTGGTGATCTAGGAGGGGTGGAGCTTGCACAGAGGAGGCGGGAGGATCGGGAGATGCTTATTGCTATTAAAAGAGAGGCAGAGAGGCTGGGAAAAACAGTGGAGAGGCTGATTGTGGACACTAACAGTCTGATCTGCGAGGGCCGCCTGGTCATAGCAGGAGCTGACTCTGTTGTGGTAGGTAAAGATACACATGTACTGTAATAAGTGGATGACCACATTTTTATAAAAAAAGCAACAAACAACTGTGAAATGAAGTAAAATAGTATTTTCATTCATTATGATATCTAGCTTGAAACTTAATTTTCCCTTCTAGACTGTCAGTGAAGGTTACGAGTTCAGGGGTGATGGAGATACAGCTGAGCCCAAACCCGATTCTCAGGTGCTGGATGCCATCAATTCCCGCATGCGGGCATTCCGGGCAGAACTCCATGCGTTTGTGGAGAAGGTGGACCATTTAGGCGAGGGTTTGAGAGAACGCACTGATGACCTTTCGCCCATGCCCAACCTCACAGAGTCCAGCAGCTTCCTGTCCACTGTCACCTCAATGTCTCGAGACTCGCCCATTGGAACTCTGGGAAGGGACCTGCTAACGGACTTCCAGGTAGGTTATATAGCATTCTGACTTTTATCTTCTTCCAAGATTTGTATTGTCTGCTGTCACATGCTAACTCGGACATTATGTCCACCTGCTTCTTCCATATTTCTGAGCCTAATATCCACCAGTGAGAATGTACAAGTGGTTCAAACTTAACATATATACCAATCAAACTGCTCAGTCAAAGCTAGGGATGGGCACAAGTAATCAACTAAGCAAGTTCTTGTTGTGTAGCCTATATATTCTAAAATAAATAAAGATTGAATTTAGAGCTGGGCGATATGACCAAAAATTTTATCACGATAATTTGTATTATATTGATCAAGCTCGATAATTATCATGATATTACATTTTCTAACACTGTCATAGCTTTAAACAACATCTTTCTAAAAACATCAGACTAAATACATGAAATGTTACTGTTTAATATGTTAAAATGTTTACTGTCAGAACATAATATTGTAGCGTCCGGCTGGATGCGTTGAAAGGATGGACAAGAAAGACGTTTACAGTCGTCGCTTTATTGTTGAAAATGCAATGATTACTGTCGGCTGCAGCCACTACAAAATAACTACAGGCTAGAGAGCCAAAATGCTAACAGGCTAATGCTAACAGTCCGGCTGACACACGCACAGCCAGCCCTCTGTCTCCTTCTCACACAAACAAACGAGAACACTTCGACTTCCTGCTCTCTTGCCCCGCCCCACTACACTCTCCCCCAATCACACGCTTGTCTTAAACACAACAGTGCATTTTGGCTGCGCTGGTGAGGAGGAGCTAACAAGCAGTGGTATTAGACTTCTGCTCTCACAATGAAATGTGAGAGTGCTATAATGTGAGATATTGGCACTGGTGCGCTGAGTACTGAAGATCAGTGCACCAATGCCACTATCTCACATTATAGCACAACACTCGAGTGTATGATTGTGATTATACCACAGTTCTGTTATCACTGTTTATTGTTAGCTTTTAATATAAAGAGGACAAAAAACGATTTGCTTGACTGTCAACATTCCGGGTGGTAAAGTAGTTCCTCTATCAGGCACTCCACTAAAACATCATCAGACTGTGTGCATCAGTCGTAATCGTCGAGAAACATCATTTCCCAATAACTGTTTATTATACAGACAATAAACACAGATATTCTGATGTTAATGATGTTGTTTGTTGGTGTAAACTGTGAGTCTTCCGTTAAACACCACTCACAGCTGATTGGAGGTTCATATATTTGTTAAGTTCAGCTCTTAACTCAGTGAAACTGCTGGTAGAAGCAGATTCATTTCATTTCTGTTGATGGTACTAAAACTGAGCAGTGTCTGCTCTTCAAACGAGCTGTAAATACAAAGTCAAGTTACTTTACTGTATTGACTTCATGTTTCTGCCTTTTCATCACAGCCTAACAGTGTGTCCAGGGGGTAGGGGCGCTGTCTGTAAGCGCTGGCGTCATTGCTAAGATACATGTATGTGGCGGAGTAATACTTAAAGAGCTTCAGTCAGAGTGCAGTTGTGATGCAATATCAGTACTTCTAGAACATCTCTCAGTCAATTAGCCTGAGATCAACAGATCAACATAGAAACAAGCCTTTGTATGATAGATATATGCTAACATTGCTGGAAAGTCTCCAAATATGACTCCAGTAAAGCATATCGAAATGTGTGCCATTACATACATTCAAGTGAAAATGTAAATATAACTTCTTGGAAGGGAAATTGATAATAATAAGAAAATAAGATATTGTTTTGATTGTGCACACACAGGGCACAACCAGTCTTGGTAAACAAAAATTATGTTTTAAATAACATTATAACAAAAAATAAGAGAAGCCCATCTCTATGCTTACTGACTGTGGACAAAGCTCAGTATAGACACAGATGTCAGACTTTCAGTCTGTAATTAAACTCTTATTTAAACTCAAATGTGTTCACATATTTGATGGTGAAATGATGTGGAATATCCATGAGTAAACCACAGTATTCAACAGAATTAATCGCTGCCATTTCTTGCATTTGTGACCTTGTGGGGTTAAGACACAAATTTGATGACAGGTCAAAGACAGTACAGCTGGGTTTATACATACATAACGGCATGTCTAAGCATGCAAATCATGTACAGACTGACAGCCCATATAGTGCAGCTCCATTGCTTCTGTATGCCTCAGTCATGGAAACATGTTTGGCTCATATATCATACAATTTCTATTGTTTTCTTGATTGTATGCCATAGGGCTGCGAATTTTTGGGAATTGAACGAATCAATTGTTTTTCGGATCTTTCATGTCCGAACGAAATACTTTACCATTGCAATCTCTGCAAATCGCATGAATCACGTCAAGCCCTTTCTTACCCGGGCTGGGTTTACGGTAAAATCCAAAGTGTTTCCAAATGGTTGCTTTCAAAGACCTTGACGGCTTGGCTTGCATGCCTGTACACAGCCCACGCTGCTTCCTTGTTTTGCCTAGCACTACGGTGGCTGAGAAGGCACATCCGCACCCGCAAAAAAAATTGATTTTTTGAAAACCAGAATCAATTCTGAATTGTTCAATGTTAGAAACGCAATTTGAGCTTGAAGCGATTTTTTCCTGCACCCCTAGTATGCCAGTTCATCTGCACATTGTCTGGTCAGATTATAAGGGTCTCCAAATATGTGAAAAACCTATAATGAGACAGATCATTCTCCTTTCCAGGTAATATTTGTTGTATCTAAAGAATGAATTTAATGCAAGACAGGTTACCAGAAGCAGTTTGGCATGGATGATTTGTAGGCCATATCCACCATGCTTCATGATGAGCCAAATGACTACACAGTTAGAGACACACACACATATATATATATATATATATATATATATATATATATATATATATATATATATATATAGCTCCATACACCACCCAGCTCAGCCAAAGACCCATCCTGCTACCCTTCCATATCCCTTAACCCCTCCCAAACCCAGTTTCCCAAGTTCAAACCCACACCTTACAGTCCCACACCTGTACCTTCAACTGCCCTACTCCATTTCTATCCCTACACCCAGTGTTTCACCCGTGGCTGCTTGCTGAGTCGCTTGCTGTCTAAGGGTCAAGGTACAGGACTAGAAAAGAGGGTTCAGAATGTGAAAAGTCATCATCATCTGCAAGACTTCAATAGCCTTCTGGAACCTCTGACTGATGCAATAGATCCTAGGCTTGATTTGATTCATAGGGTTAATCTAAAAATGCTTTTGAAAGCTTGTAGTGGTTATTAATGCTAACTCCTGATTTATCAAGTCCTCCATTCATCATTAAAGTCCAGTTGTTCTGATTACAGTGATGAAATGAAGGTCAATTCACAATATTCATGCTCATTTTAAGAATTACAAAAGAAACATGGCCAAACATCTACACTTTAACTACACTTACATGCACACGATAACCAGACTATGTTCTTTGTCTAAATAGCTAGGCCAGGGGTGGGCAACTTCAGTCTTGCAAGGCTGGATTCCTGTGCAGTTTGGTGATCTTTCTGATCCAACACACCTGATTCAAGTCAGCAGGTAACTACTAGGTTTAATTGTAGAGTCAGAGGAGAGATATTGCCAAACTGTGCTGGACCTTGGCCCTCAAGGACTTGAGCTGCCCACCCGTGAGCTAGACCAAACCAAGACATTTACAATAAACCAGAGCCACTTTGGATGGATTTATGATGGTGTCCTACACAGGTGTTTTCCCTGCTCATCACACCTGGCTCACTTCATTTGTTAATGATCAAGTTTAGTAGATGTGTCGAGGCAGGGAAATCATCAATCTGTGCTTAACCCTGGTCCTGTAGGACAAGATTTGAAGATTACCGTCATTGATCAACTGAACCATACTGTTTACATATCGAACCAGACAGTGGCTGAGCAATACAAAAAAATTGAACCACTGATGTGCATGAAAATAGTCAATATGTCATCTGTTTTACATGCACACCAGCATTTTCTGTCTTTATAATGGCTTACACATACATAAATCCTCTGCCTGTATCATTGGGCTTCACATGTGTGATCCTACAGAAAATGCTGCAAAACTAACCAGGAACGTCTGGAGTGATATGTGCATCTGCATACAAATATGTTGTGCATAGTTTGGCTGGTTGCTGGTTTTAATGGACCTGACTATGACAATATAACCATGCTGTTTACACCAATATTGTCTTAGTAGTCTTAGTCTTAAGATGTTTTTCCATTGGGCAGTACCGTATGACATGACACTAAATGGAGTTTGGATGCCCATCAAACCTCTTTTGACAAATCCTATGCCTTAAAATCCAGTCTCAAGCTCCCATTCCCAGTGACAAAAGTTTTGCACCCACCACATCTTCATACTTCAGTCCATCTCCCAGTCCATCTTTTTTCATCAAGGGAGATTTGACCTTCTAGCTCAAAACAGAAGCCACCAGAACTCCCCAGGCTCTCTGGAGAAGCCATGAAGCCATGATCCGAACCAGATTTACTATCAATACTCTGATCACGACTTGTGTCCGTTTCCCTGTCACACAGTGGAGCCTTGAAAGTAGGATTGGTTGGAGGTACCGTACAGCACTGCCCAGTGTGAAATCAAACCTTGGAATCAGGAAATAATTCTTGAAGAGCAATGTTTTCAGAAAATGATGGCATCCTTCCAGGGTCATTACGTTTAGGCATTCTTATTCCACATCTTTGAAGGACTGCTTTTGGATGAATTCTTGAATTCTGCTTCTAGCTTCTCACCTGCTTTCTGCTTTGCGCTTCTGGAATATTTGACAGAAAACACGAGTCAACATGACAATAAAAGAGGTTTTTTTTTACTGTTCGGTAAATTCAAAAATTTCAAAATGTTCCATAATCAGGTTCTATACTCAAACAGGTTCTATACTCACACATAGCCATGCATCTGGTTGTTGATGGCATCACGTTTTGGCTCATGTTCATTGTTGGAACCCATTGGTGAAGCTGGGTGACTATTATACTTAAACACTTAAACCAACTACCATTACAGGCTGTATCAACATCAAGTCCAAAGCCTTGGCCTATACATCATACATTATGATGAAGTCAGGTATAACTCACTGGTAAACCATGATGGCCTTTGATAAATGCTTCAGTCTTTTGGCTATTAACTGCATTTCACTTGCACGCTGCATGGCTGAGGTTCGCACGCACACACACAAACACGTGCGTGCATGCCTTTAGCGCTTAGCATAGTGCTCACTGCACAGTTTTGGTTGTTGGTTTTTTAGGCTCATGTATCCCTCATTGCATGCGCTTCATAACAAGAGTTTTGCATTCTTTTTCCCCCTTGCCCCTTCTCTCCCTCTTTCTCTCTCTCTCTTTCTCCATCTCTCTACTTTCATCCTCTCTCTTTGTTTCCTTCAGATGTTTCATCCCATGATTCTGTTCATCCTCATACTCGTCCTCTTCTCATCTCTCTCCTACACCATTATCTTTAAGTTGGTTTTTCTTTTTGCGCTTTTCTTCGTCTTGTAGCCCGCTCTGCCTCTGTTTGTGTCTCTGTGCATTTTGCCATGTTTTTTTTTTATTCCATTATCATGTCTTTCTAAATCGTGTGTGTTGATTCATTCTCATTTTTATTACACATTAAGTTCCGCCTTTACTGCCCCACCCCTTTTTCAAATTCCGTGTCGTGCGTCGTTTCCGTTTTTGTCGTTCACCGATCGACTCCATGCATTTCCTTCCCCACGTTACCCTCCTCTTCCCTCTCCACCCCCTCACTCCTGACCCCTCCCACCCTACTGTCCCCCTCCTCCCTCACTCACAGTCCGGGCGGAGGCAGGAGCTGGAGTGGTCCCTTGGCCGGCAGACTGGCCCGGAGGCCCCGGGGCCCGCCACACCCAGGGGAGCCCCCGCACTCAGTAGATACGCCAGGCCCCACACTGTCAGACCCGAGGTCAGTGCCTCGTCCATCTCCCTCCCAGCCTTCAGATAGCTCTGCTTTTAATCATGTGCTTGAGATAGGTAGGACTTCTCTGAATTCTAAAATATGAGCTTTGGTGGGCTGTTAAAGATGTATAGAGAATAGAACAAGCTGGTTTTCTAAGACCTGCTGGAAGTAGAAAGTTGTGCTTCAAGTTTCAAAACAGGTGTTGACTTATTAATTAACTGTAAGAGCACTTGATTCTTCTGAGCAAATAAATAAAACTACTGTAGATACAGAATAAATAAGGGATATGAGTTAGTAAATTGATCAAAATAACTTGTTTGGTATTGTCTACAGTTAATACATTTGAAAGGTGCACTGGAAACAGCCAAATAACGGCGTATAATAATTAATATTTACATCATTTTATATATTTTGTACTGTTAGCACAGTATAAATGAAGAAACAGTGCAGAAACTATGGTAGGGAAATTAATGTACGTTAATAAAAATATGTATATTATAGATTATAGCCACAGCAGCTCCACAGCAACATTACTGGCGGTCACTCACGTCATCGTCCGTGGTACACTTTCTGTTTGTGAAGGTCACTCCACCCACAGCCACTCTTAATTTGAGGTCGCTTTAATTTCCCATTACTTGTGTTCATTTGCCACTCATTCACCACAGGCACTTTGGGCTAGCTTGTACTATGTTTCTCTACTTTTAACCCTCTGGAGTCAGCGGACCCGCTTGCATGAACAAAACTGAAATTTAGTATAAACAGTTATATAACTGCGAGATTTTATTCTAGAAACAAAACTAAATATACCCCGGAAACCATAAAGGGTCTATTTTTTAAAATATATATAAAGCTTGAGTCAAAATATATTTTAAAATTCTTGTGAGAGGAGCTTAAATAAGCAGAGACACATCTGTGAGAGTGACTCAGACAGTTTCGCATATTTTCCTGGCAAAAGACGCACTCTGTCATTCATATGATAATGACATGGTAATTCCAGACATTCCATTGGTGGGTTCCAGCAGCCTGGAATCTGTGGAATGTTGATTAAACAAAAACTTCTCACCTGAGGTGATTCTAAACAAAAGATGTCTCACCTCAAACTCATCTCATAAATATTCAATGTAGGGTTAGTGGCTGAGGAAAACACAGTGTCACCTCACATTCCTTAAGCTTTAGAAATGAAACCACATACAATTTCTAAACACTGTAATGACCAGTGTGTAGCCAACACCTCTGTTTATTTCATTCTGAGCTCAAAAGTCTTGGCTAGAAATGTTTAGAGTGTTTTTTTACAATATATCAGCACATCTGATTTTAGAGTAGATTTAATCACAATATAGATTTATGTCACTCTTACTGTTTCGACACTGTTGTTGCTGAGTTTGTGCTGAACAAAAGCCTGTGTAACACTGGAAAAAGTTATTTTAAATGGGTGTAATTTCTAAAAAAGTCAAGCCATGTCAGACTACATCAGAGTGTTTGAAATACCCTCAGACTCCAGGGTGTTAATTGCTCATATTTGAAAAGGTTTCTATTAACATTACATCAGTAAAGTGACAACAGAGCACATATATGTTGCAAAATGCTTCAGTGATTTGAATTAGCATAGTGGGAACATAACATAGAAAATGTTCAATTATTGGGTGACCCCAAACATTTCAACAGCAGCTTAATGTACCAAAACAGTAACAAGACCATAAACATAGCTTTTACAATAAAAGAAAACATGATACACTGTTTGAAATAATTCATATTTGAAGACGGAATATTTAAACACCATCTTGAATGAGATTTTTTAAAAACTCTTGTATAACTTTGACCAAAACCATTACTAGTATTGTGCTGTAACCTACATATTTTAGTGCTTTTTATCCATATATACCTAAACTCACAGTAGAGGATGTTATGTAGGCTCTGTCTGAAATTCTACCTCTGCATTTGAAGAAGTAGAAAAAATGTAAAGGAATTAAATCTGGAAGGCAAAATCAAAGCTCGTTTCACGGCTGTAGGATTCAGCTGGCATGTCGAATTAGCTCTTCAGCATTTCTGTCTGTTTGCGTCTGACATTGAGGATCCTGAGAGGATGTTATTAGGACACCAGCTCCCCATAGAGCAGCTGCTAAGAATCAGGCCACTGACTGCTTCTCAGTTAAATTCATTTTAAAATGGGAAAAATGATTCTGCAGGTTTAGTCAGTAGAAAGCATGGAGAGAACAAGCTTAATGAATCTTATGGAGTTCCAGTCTGAACTCACAAGAGCTGCCATCACTTCTAAAGACTGAGACATTAAATTACAGTTTATTCCAAAAATCCTTTTAAAGTATAACTATTCTGTGATGACGTAGTCCCTTACAAAAATAACACAGTATAACACAATGGGCCTCATTCATCAACTGTATTTAACCTCTTAACAGTCCAATGTATTTTTGAGATTTTCTGTTTGATGTTTCATGGCCAAATCTTAGGATCTTATGGCAAGATGCTCAGTCTACTTGTTTGGGACTTATTGAAGCATCAGTAAATTATATATAAACAAAACTCAACATATTTGAATATGGCACATGGTTTATTTGAAGCACAGTCTGTACTTGACAGCATTATATAAAGAAGCAAAAATATTTTAATGTAAATGTCAGAAAATAATAATATAACAAATCTCTGAATGGAAGAAGTAGATGCTGGACACACCGGCAGGTCCTGGATGCTTAAGAGGTTAGGAAGAAATTTCTTTACTTGCACAAAACATTCACCAAAGTGTTCTTATTTAAGATTTGTTCTTAGGTAAGAACATACTCTGCACAACTTCAGCGCTGTTGTATATGCAGAGTAATTGGTTAATGCTTTTTCTGCAAGTTCATAGCTATACATTAAATTACAATAAAATTTAAGAACAAGTTTAAGGGGAAAAAGGACAATATTGGTGAATGAGGCCCAGTGATTCTAAATTAATATTTGAAATAATAGCAAGCAGTGGCGGACCGTGCATTTCACACCTAGGCCTTCAGTAATGATCTGTCTGAATCAATCTACCCCTCAGAAACTAATTTATGGTAATAAAAACCATTTAATATGCATAAATACAGCATAAAGAGCCGTTGCATCACAGACAGAAAACTCCTTTAGCCTTAATAAATGCCTCTATTGAATAAACAAACCAGTATTGAACAAGTCTCCTTACTGCAGCTACTGCCAGGACACACATAAAAACATTAATAATAACCTCAAGTTATTTAGGAAATAGCAACATTTTACTCACCAAATAAATCTGATTATTTGTAAACAAAATCCATCCTCCTCTCTTTCCTCAAAAACGTCATACAGACTATCCGTTCCATCAAGAAGGTCCTTTCCTATCAACATTGAAGCTAATGCTAACTAGATTGACTATCCAATCAACAGGTCTAAATACACTGACATTGCCAGATGCCTGCTAGAGGGCCCTGGTGACACCAACTCAAAATCGGATTGGTTGAAGAAACAGTTTCATTGACATTTATTTTGTGTTAAGAGAGCCTGCCGAATGGATTGTGAAAGCCTCGGGTAGACATCTTTGACTTTGACCCTGCCTGGCAACAACTGATGGCTGAAATGTGATTGGTTAAATGCTTTAATATGAAAATACATGTCTGGAAACAGCACAACCATCGGAAAAGCTATAAAAGGAAGCGGACAGACCATTTGGAATTATTTAATAAGTATTCATGGACAAAATATAATTAACATCAGCTTGTGATTCAGATATTTCTTAGGCCAGCAGAGAAGGCCTTGCAGGCCCTGACGGCCCACCACTGATAGCAAGTAAATAATTACTATAAAATGTAATTAAATATTCCACGACAAGGTAACATGTCCTGTCTAGTCACTACATTTGTCCACTTAGAAGCATTTTTAAAAGATAAAAATTACTTTTTAAAAAGTTACTTTTATTGGCTCAAAGTGCAAACATTAGTAACATATGCTCATAAAAACAATGTTCAAGGATTAGGAGGCAGACTGTTCACAATGCAAAGTCGTTCAGAAATATTAGACTATAGGCTACGTGGGTGCCAAGTTTAGGTTGTAAAAAAAAAAAAAAAAACTTGTCTCTACAACATACTGACGTGTTTTCTTTTGTATTGTGATGGGTTCAGCTCCGGGACCCCAGCCTTCCAGATGTCGGGACCCCTGCCAGGGACATGCAGTTTTGTTTGGACCCAGAAAGAAGGCTGAGAGCAGGGCAGGAGGAGAGAGAGAGTCTGCCAGCCTCCATCACTCAGGTAGGACAAGCTGTCTGCATGACTGCATATTACATGGCTCTCACAAGGTCATCCACAGCCTATCAGCTGTAATTACAGTGGGCTGATGCTCAGCTGAAGGGCTGCTTTATCTGCAGATGTTCTTTCAGATAAATTAAATGCAAGCCTTCAGTATGGAAATAGAAGTGATTTAAGTGATTACTCTTACCCCAAGCACATATTGTGTTATGAACAAATTGTATACCTAAGTATGCGGTATTGCTCAAAAGTTTGGGCTCACCAAGGGTTTTCCATTGACAACACAAACTTTTCAGAGATTCTGAAGAAAAAGATTAATTTTGAGCCGTTTTGGGTACTAGTGGGATCAAGATGTTGGATCACAAACCCATTTCATCCCCAATTCATCCCAGAACTATTAGATAGAGCACCATCATTCCTGAGAACAACTGCTTCACAGCTAAGTGCCCACACCTGGCATTAGATGTTGTGCCAATAGTTTCATGTTTATCTTCTCCAGAGACTCTTATTCTATTGGCAGTACTTCTCTACAGGGACTAGACAAGCTGTGTGGGTTCATTTGCACAACTGTGTCAGTAATGGGTGCAACTTAAAAGTAGCTGAATTCATTCATTTCACACGAGGCAGTATGGGATGTAGGGATATTGTTGAAACAATACAATAGGACATATGTGCAATACCTATCGTCTGATCTGAGTCAGTTGTGCAATAGTGAATTATCTCAAATCCATAACAACAAGGTCACAGGTTCATATTTTTCACTGTGCAGCTCAGATAAGATTAAATGTCAGTGAGCTATATGGTGTTGTCTCTGTTTTTTACACATTTTCTGTATTCGATCTCTGTCTCTCCCTGCAGGAGGAGGAGAGGAAGCGTTTGGAGGCTCGACGAGGCCTGGAGCTACAGGGGCTACACTCACACGAGCCGGCATGGCCGCAAGAAAGAGCCCTACTGCAGCAGGAAGTCCGTCTGTTTCGGCAGAACACCATCATCGTCTACATGAAGCTGCGCTGGATCCTCATGCACTGGAGGCTCGGCCGCAGGACTGATATTGCTGAGGAGGGAGCACACCCTGAGGTGAGCCAAAGTGATAAAAGGTAAAGTAATATGAGCCACGCTACTGCCTTACTTGCTTAGTTTCATACTTGCAAAATTGTCATAATCCTGTTGTTTTGATGTAAACAAATGTATTTACAGTGCGTTGATATGAAATGCTGGATTGTAGAGAAATATACCAACTCAGATTTCTTAATCAATGCAAATATAATCATTTTATATACAGTGGTGCTTGAAAGTTTATTAGAATGTTCTAGATTTCTACTTACAGTTGATCTAAAACCTTACGTAAACCCAAAATATATACGTCCATCCACAAAACATTGTTCCAATAGCTTCTGACTTGTGCATGTGATCTTTTTCAAATGTTCTTGCTGTGATTTTTGTTGGACAACCCCTCCTTAGGAGGGTAATAATGATCCTTCATTTGTCTGACTGTGGATTGTTGAAGTCCAATCTCTTTAGAGATGGATTGTAACCTTTTCTAATATGATGAGCATCAATAACTCTTCTTCTGAGGTCCTCAAAAATGTCCTTTGTTCATGCCATGATACACTTCCACAGACATGTTGTGAACATCAGACTGTGCTAAATCCCTGTTCTTTAAATAAAACAGGGCACCCACTGACACCTGATTTTGTCTTTAACTCTCTGGAGTCTGCCGGCGGGGACAAAAACTAAATTTTGCAAGAGATTTTTTCCTAGAACCAAAACAAAACATACCCCAGAAACTTTAAAGGGTTTACTTTTCAAATATGTATAGCTTGAAGCAACATATATTTTTAGATATTTGTGAGAGGAGCTTAAATAAGCAGAGACAGAGTTTTTCAGACAGCTGCGTATTTGTTCCTGCCAAATGACGCAATCTGTCATTTGTATGGTAATGACATGGTAATTCTGGACATTCCATTGGTGGAATTTGAACCAGAACAAAGAGCTCTCACCTGAGTGTTCACATCTCATAAATATTCAATCTAAGAACCACTGAATGGATGAGACACATGTCAACTCACATGTGTTAAGCTTTATAAATAAAAGCACATACAATGTCTAAAAACTGTAATGAGCAGTGTGCAGCCAACACCTCTGTTTATTCAGTTCTGAGCTCAAAAGTCTTGGCTAGAAATGTTTAGAGTGGTTTTCACAATATGTCATCACATCTGAAAAGAGGTTTTTAGAAAAGTTTAGAGCAGATTTAATCAGAATATAGATTTATGACACTTTTACTGTTTAGACACTGTTGTTTCTGAGTTTGTGCTGAACAAAAGCCTGTGTAACAGTTTGGAAAAAAATTATTTTAGATGAGTGTCATTTGTAAAAAAAAAAAAAAAAAAAAAAAGTCAAGCCATGTCAGACTACATCAGAGTGTCTGAAAAGGCTTCAGACTCCAGAGGGTTAAATATTGTAAAACAATGTTTTGTGTTCGATGTTCATAGCCATTTTAATAACTGCCATTGAAGTAGCTAAAATAAGCGTTTCTTATCGCCCCCACTGTGAACAATTTTGACTCAGAAGGTTTTTCTAGAATGAATCATTTCACATCAAATCATGTCCTTTGTCCTTTGCACATCACATTGGTCAATGGTTGTTGTTTTTAAATGTGCATGATAAATAAATAGACAATGATACTGATATTGAGAACCCACTGAGTGACTTGATTTACATCATAACATCATAACATTTACAGAAATTTGGAGAAATCCAATAAAAAGGAATCATTCAAATCAAAAGTTTTCCACTTTCTGCAGTATAGCCATTCAGTCAATTGCTTCTTACCTTTACAACAGGAGTGTCAAAGCTAACATTGCTATCAATCATACAAGAGTGCTATAGTCACCTAAATAGCTTAGTCATTTTCCATCAAAATACATCACAGCTGCCAGTGGTATTGTGTAATAGTGAGTGTGGAAGCCTTCACAGTACTGAAGAAGCTGTAGCTGATGGAAATAAAAAATGTTTGAAAAATCATTGCAACACCAATGTTAACTTTAATGTAAAAACTTCCCATGAGGCATTCTCTTCAGTGCCGTCAGTTTGTAGTTTATTAGATCATCAAACCGCCAACGATCAACATTTTGTGTTAGCACGTCTAACATGATTTCCTCATTTCACAGCCTATCAGTCCTGGCAACTGCTGTGTTCCCATATAAACAAATGTTAATTTCTCATATATTTATGAAGTTCTATGAAGCAAAT
Organism: Crenuchus spilurus; assembly: GCA_036984385.1. Lineage (NCBI taxonomy): Eukaryota > Metazoa > Chordata > Actinopteri > Characiformes > Crenuchidae > Crenuchus > Crenuchus spilurus. The sequence goes on from BRDA01012071.1 coordinate 72,008, forward strand.
CAGTGTCTGAAGTTACTCAGACAGGAACATGACATTGATTTGAACCTCAGTGATTGTGTAGTTTATACACAAAGCAAGAAAATCAACACCAATAATATAATAATAATAATAATAATAATAATAATAATAATAATAATAATAATAATAATAATATAATAACAAAAATAATAATAATAATAATATATAATAATAATATATATTAATAATATAATAACAATAATAATAATAATAATAACAATAATAATATAATAACAATAATAATAATAATAATAATAATAATGAAGTAATGAACTTATCTGTCTTCCTCTGTTCAGTATGAACGGTTAGAGAACATTCCAGAGGTTGAGGTGGTGGTGGAGCAGGGTGAAGGAGAGACAGAACGAGGGGATAAAGTGTGTCCCCAGCCCACATGGGGAGACATATCTGAACCTGGACCACTCCTGCTATCTCCGGAACGATTCCAGCATCAGAAACAAGTACAGTACAAAATCCCATTTCTGCATTACATGGTGTCTGTTGGCACTCGCCAGGACATGGCTGAAGTCATTCATTCTTATTAACCTGTCTGAATAAATTAAATATTAAATAATAATAAATGTAATTCAGTAAAAGGCTAAATTAAGTCAAACAGAGCTAATTGTCATATTTGAAGTCAGAAGAACTATCAACAAAGGATACAATCAGTTTTTAACATTTTATTGCAGTTTATTGACATTTAACAAACACTGATCAGCCTTAACATTAACACAACACTCATTAACCATTTTATCAGCTATACTAACCATTCAGGTGCACTTTGTAGTTCTACAGTTACAGACTGTAGTCCATCTGATTCTCTGTACTTTATTAACCTCCTTTCACCTGTTCTTCAATAATCATAACCCCCCATAGAGCAGCTATTATTTGGGTGGTGGATCATTCTCAGCACTGCAGAGACACTGATGTGGTGGTGGTGTGTTACACTGCTTTGAGTGGATTAGACACAGTAGAGCTGTGTGAGTGTGTCAGTGCAGTGTTGAGAATGATCCACCACCCAAATTATAGCTTTTCTGTGGTGGTCCTATAGGGGTCTTGATCATTTAAGGATGGTCAGCTTCTGTTCAACATTTTTTTTGACCTGAGGCCGCTTCTGAAATATGTTATTTTACTTCATGTAATGAATATAAAATATATTTGAATTAAATTATGAGCAAAAAGTGGGTCCCGAGTGGCTCAGTGGGCTAAGACGCCGACACTATGACCAGAGGATCGCGAGTTTGAATCCCGGTCATGCTGTTTGCCATCAACAGCCGGGGCCCAGGAGAGCAAAAATTAGCAGTGCGCTTTCTGGCGTGTAGATGGCGCTCTCTCTTCCTATCACTCACACATTACAATGTCCGCTGGCTCAGGCATCTACTGATTGGTCCATTCGGAGCTGGGAATCCTGCGCTTTTCTCCGAGCGTGTTGGCTCCCCAGTGAGAGTAGCAGTAGTAGTTTAAAAAGAGGTGGTGGTCTCATCACACACAACAGAGTCCTAACAGAGGGGATGGGCTAATTGGCTACTACTACATTGGGAAGGGGATAAAATTGGAAAAAAAAAAATTATGAAAAAATATTTTTACAATTTTGTCATTTTTGATGTGATACTGTTTAGTGTAATTACTCCAGACATGTAAGGGTTAAAGCCACCTTTAGTTTTCACACAATGACTGATTTATGAGAAAACTGAGAGAAAAGTTGCTTTTTAATGAAGATTTCTAAGCACAGATAGAAAGTAAAATGCTCCGTGTGCTCAGGGTCCACTGCTCTCCACTGTAGAGGCTTTTTTCCCGGGAATGAAGCTAGAAACAGGTTTGAGTGCTTTAGCTCCAGCAGTCCGGTGTCTTGTTTGGCTAAAAGCAGAAAACACTGTGTCCTGATCCATTATTCATTAGGCCTAAGTGCTGCGTTTTGTATACGGCTTTGATTTTATACTTTTTTGTCACACTAAATTGTTATGTCAGAATGATTTTTTGGTCTTATATAATCTAATCCGTACGGCAACATGTGCTGTATTAAACTGCACAATGGTATCAGTAGTGAAGTAAAGAAGAATGATGAGGATCGACTGGATAAGCCGTCTCTGAACTCTGCAGGAGGGTTTTCCTTCTTTATTTGATGTGCTTTGCTCCTGCATGTGCATTTGAAAGAAAATAAGCGTAGATTAATGATGTTCACGTTTTCCACATTTGGGCTTTCTGAAGTACAAATAGTGAGATTTCTAGCCACTTTAGATGCTTTAATAATGAATTAAAGTGAATTAAAATGCATTTCAGTTCCATTTCAACACATTGCACTGTAAATTGCTAAGCCACTGGCTTCAAGTGTGTTTTGCAGCCAAACCATCAAAAACTGGAGCATTTTGTTCCACCTCCAGCATCCCAAATGATGAGACCAAATTTAATTGAATTTTATTTATATTTATTTATTTTTACAGTAGCTAATAGCACGCTTTGAGAGTTTGGGTACAGCTTTTGCTCCATTACTCTTGTACTGCATTTTTAAAGCAGAACACTCCCAGTGTGAGATTAAGCAGAGGCAGACTGATAGAGGAGGATGATAAGAGCTCTTAGAGGCACTACAGAGAGAACTGGAGTGTAGCACTATGTCTGCAGCTGGTGCTTGGCAGACTGGCACTGCCAAGTGGTGTTAATTAAAACCTCAGGAAAGATTCTGATTAAACTCCCACACCTTCTTATTTCACATATACACATACTACAGTGCATATCTCCTTCACTGTACATCCTCACACATCCTAACCCGCGATCAGAAATTATACCCATGCAGATTAGACAAATCATTACGACCGCTCATAATATGGAAGTAGGAGAAATGGGAGGGTGACTTTGAAATTGTTGTGGTCATGTGACCTGATTGGGGCATCTCTACTATAGGAAGCCTTGTGGAATTCTGCACAATATATGATGTATTTCTTGCTATTTGCAGTTTTAATAACCAGCAGTGTATTTAATAGTACAGTGGTAACCCTACTTACGAGTTTAATCTGTGCAGGAGCCGAGCTCGTTAGCTGGTTTGCTCGTTAGCTGGATGCATTTTCCCCATAAGAATACATGTAAAACTGATTAATCTGTGTCAGCCGGCCAATATACAGTATACTTTAATATGCTAAATAATGTGTTTATATGGGTTTTTTAAAGCATAAACGTGACGACGGCGCTCGTGTAGGCTGGCGGCTAATGAGGACAGGAGGACGGGTGTACGTGTATGGCATGGTTACACTTATCATATGAAAAGTAAAAGTAAAATGTATCTAACTGTCTTGTTCACTACCTTTTGCTTTCTTTGTGTCACTTTCACTAGCACTTTCACTTTTACTGGACAGCGGTCAAAAGTATTGACTGACCTCTTCTTCTACTCCTAGCATCTAGGGGATGCTACGACCGCCGCGCCCCTAGTGGTTGGCATACTTGATCTAATTTAGGCTACTCGTTACTTGGAATTTTATTCGTTACCTGGAACAAAAATATTCAGAGATCTCGACTTGTTACCTGGAATACTCGTTAGTAGGGATGCTCGTAAGTAGGGTTACCACTGTATATGTATTAGTAGGGCCTAATCAAACTCTCCCTCCGTCCTTTCAGGTGTGTGACAGTAGGCGGGTTCTGCACGCTCTGCGCTCTCTCTTAGAGGAGCTGAGGGCAGAGCTGAGAGAGGAGGCGCAGAGACGCTGTCAGCTGCAGCAAACGCTGGCTAGTGAGAGAGCAGCCTGGGAGATACAACGTACAGAGATGAGGAGCCGCATGGTACAGGTATAGCCATGCTGTTTCACACACCAGGATACAGACCTTTGATGCACCTCAGTTTAGACCAGCCTCACTTATTTACACTGTAAGTCACGCTGTACATGCTGCATAGTTGGTACCTTATCTTTAACTAACATTCAGCTAAATATTTATTACCTTTTATAGACTATTTTTACAAAAAGTTGCTTTAGATAAGAGTGTGTGCAAAATACATGAATGTAATGTTCTGTGTATATAAGCTAGGAGAACAAGGAAGTTGATGTTGCAGCTGAGTTTGAGGGGTGACTGCTGATTTTTGTTTAAGCCACACTGTTTCAGTGCTTATTCTCACTGCAGCCAGGACTCCCAAGCAGTAGAGTGCAGTGGAGACGTTGTCTGTTCAATCCCTGCTGCCAGCTGCATACACAACTGCTTCCTCTTTCCTTTCTTCACTTCCGCACTTCACATCCCATACATACACTTTCATAAACACACTAAAGTGCATATTCACAGCTTAAAGGCCACATACACACTCCCTTCCTAACCTGCATTTGCCAGGTGCTCATCTCTGGACTTGTCTCCTGCCACCCCCCTGTCCGGTAACACCTGTGTTTAAGAAAATATTGACGCTTGATAATTGCAATATTATGTTTTGTGATGCTGTATTGATCCATCTAAATTTAGACTTTTTGTCAATGTGATTTGCACACAACAGAATTTGACCTCCGCATCCATGCAGTGAAATACACACACTAGTGAATAGACTTGGCTGTGAGAACATGCACCTGAAGCAGTGGGCAGCCCTATCCATGGTGCCTGGGGATTGTTACAGGGGTTAGACAATGAAACTGAAACAGCTGGTTTTAGACCACAATAATTTATTAGTAGGTGTAGGGCCTCCTTTTACAGCCAGTACAGGGTCAATT
>BRDA01012074.1:0-13098 GCA_036984385.1 Crenuchus spilurus
AGAGAGAGAGAGAGAGAGAGAGAGAGAGAGAGAGAGAGAGAGAGAGAGAGAGAGAGAGAGACGGAGATATATACTTATGTAATAAATACTATGTTTATAGTATTTACTAAACATCTCTTTTGACTCCTCATTCTATTACTGAATACTTCACTGCCCCTTTGCTGCTGTAACACTTTGAATTTCCCTCACTGTGGGGATAGTAAAGGATTATCTAATTTCTTATCTCTTACAATATACACTTATATTAACCTGTTCTGAGTGAACTCTTCATTTACGTTGGAACTATTTTCCATCCGTTGTGCATGAAACCCTTTCTAGTGCTTATCTTGCTTAACAAAATAAGCTGTTTATTCCAGATGTGCTCAGTGTGTGACTCACTGTGTTTTCACTGTGAGACAAGGACCCCCCCCCCCCACCATGCTGCTGCTGGAAACCCACCCAAGTCTGAGTTAAGGTGGATCCCCTTTTCTTATGTTGCTGTCATTACATGCTTCCATATGAACAACACTGACTTTTCATATGAACATTTCTCTGATGTGATTCATGTAACAGTTCACAGAAACGATGGGCAAATAGGTCACTATTACACACAGGTATGCACGGGAAAAAGACTTACTTGGTTTGCTGCAGGGTGAGCACTTCTTGCATGTCATTTCAAAATTGTACATGTCCATGTAGTAGTTACGTCCACATTTTGCACACTTGGTCTCAGAATCGTCGTTACATCTACTTTCCATGTAGTGTCCTACACACACACACACACACACACATACAAGACACACACACAAATATAAACACTGCTAATGTGAGTCCTCTTAGTACTTGTAACAGTGATGACTGTGTGGTCAAAGACCGCACGTTCTGTTTCTGCTACTCACTGATATTAGTTATGATGTGTCAAGGTTATGTGTCAGCACTTGCAACTGACACATGAGTAAGCATGCTATTAGTACATTTTTACTGTTACTAGAGAAGTCATCATCATGTTCAAGAATACTACGTGTCATTCTTGTAATGATGTTTAAATTGAGAGATTAATGATTCAGTAAACAGGCTGTTACACTGTACAGTTACTTACTTTGCATGTCCTCTTATTACACTCAAGCTATTGATGCGTAAATAATGAGAACTATTCAAAATTTAGAAAAACTATACATTATAAAACCATAAACGAACTGTAAGTTAACACTGAAGTCATCCAGACTATGAATGAACACATAAAGAATCATGTAGTAAATTTAAAAGTGTTAAACAAACCAAAACATGTTTTAGATTTTAGATTCTTCAAAGTAGACACACAACTGATGTCTCAAACACATTAGAGGCAAGAAATGTAAGTAATGAACTCTTGACAAGACACAGCTGTTAACTGAAAGCCATTCCAGGTGACTACCTCATAAAGCTGACTGAGAAAATGCCAAGAAAGCTGCATCTAAGCAAGAGGTGCCTACTGTGAAGAATGTAAAATATAAACATATTCTGGTTTGTTTACTTGTTTGTTTACTAAATAATTACAGATGTATTTATTCATAGTTTGGATGACTTTAGTATTAATCTACATTGCAGAACATTTTTAATTAATGAAAAATGCCCAGAAAGTGTTTGACTGGTACTGTATATAAAATATTGTATAAAACACACAGGAAAGTGTGGCTATACTCTGTGCATTCTACACAGTAAATCTGCCAGTGTTAAATCAACATTATTAGAATTCAATTAACACTGAGGGTGTCAAAATGTAACCCTCTCAGTGTTAATTTAACTCTAATAGAGTTGATTTAACACTAGCAGATTTACTGTGTACACATTTAAAAAAGTGAAATCTTCAAGGTCAGGACCCCCACAGAGCAGGTATTATTTTGGTGGTGGATCATTCTCAGCAACTGCAGTGACACTGATCAGAGCTGTTAGCCCCATAACCTCTACTGTACATGTTTCAGCCCATTGTGCTCGTGCTTCAAGACTACAGAAGGAACCTCAGATCAATAAGAACAATAATCTACTGTACTTTCCATTTGGAATGAGTTCTAGGTGCTTGATTTTATATGTTAACAGTGTAACCCCAACTTCCCAGTGCAAATGTCACAAACCTGACGTGTCATTTCTGACAATCCAATTATGCAATATTGAGTAATTTCCCCATCTATCAACACAAATTGACACACCATGTTCTTTTGTGAGGACCTTTTAGAAACCAGACAGCACTGAAGAGGTCACAGTGATTTCAGTGGTCTTAGAAATCATTTTAATGTTATTTAAACAACCAGCGAATGACAATATAGCTCTGTGAGAAATGTTTTTACCTGGTTCGCATTTATTGCAGCACTTACTGGAATCACCTGAAGGCCACAGATAATGTGTAGCAGTGTTACATGTCAGTGTTCCAACAATATAGTGTGTTAAGAGAAGACTGTATAGATGGATCAGCATCTAGTTGGGAGAGAAGCATATAATGATCAGTGGTTCTATTTGTAGAGCATGTAAATTGCTTTTATGTAAACATTAAACATTAAAATGTAGTTTATTTACATATTAGAGAAGCAAGATTCTGTAATAATGAGCATTTATCTGGAGCAATCACATCGACTTACACTTTTTTTTAGATATAATCACATACACAGTAAATCTGCCAGTGTTAAATCAACACTATTAGAGTTACCCTCAGTGTTAATTTAACTCTAATAGTGTTGATTTAACACTGGCAGATTTACTGTGCAAGAGAAAGAAGTAAAAGTCAAAATAAAGCATTAAAAAGGTAAAATAAGCATAAATAGAAGTTCATATATTTGTTCAGGTGTTTTCCAAGACTGACCCATTACAACCAAGGCAACATTTGACAAAATGCTAAATGAATATACATGATTCAGATGTGAAGCTCATTTCTACATGAATAACATACATTCCAATACTATTAGTCTTTCAGTATTTTGGGCAATAATCAAATAACTGAAGTGAGCATTACTTTTTTGCATCACGTTTTTTCTCTGTACCATGTGATTGGACATGGAGCCAGAAGAGTCATGTGGAAAAAAACTTTCACATCCACAAAAATGCTTTCAATTTCAACCTGTAAACACATTTAGCTTAGACACTAAGACCTACAGTTCAGTAAAACATGGTTTTTAAGTTATTCTTTGCATAATAGCTAAGAGGTTTAACACAGCTGATACATCGTAATGTAACAACACAATAACAGCACATAGATCAACACTGCAGCTCCAAAAAGGCTTACCTTGACAGTGAGTAAGAGAGAGATGTGTCTGAGTCGGACCCCTGCTAGGTTCTGAATGAGAAAGTCTAAGAAACTGCCTGTAAATCGTTATCAAAATGTCACGATGAGTCATACAAGAACCTGAACTGCGAGAGACCACCCTAGCAAGCAGTATATAAAGTCTTTAACCTTCTTTCCTCTTCACTTTTTCCACCACTTGTATTTTGGAGCTTTTTTGCTTTTATTCCAAAACAATCACCCCCTTGCAATATTTTCTTTCTTTCTCTCTTTCTCTCTCTGTCTCTCAGATATCAAGAAGTGTCTCCTTTTTCAGAGAGATTTCATTATGAGTAAGAAAATTATCAAACACAAGCATTTCAAAGAGGACACTCATTCTGTGGATCATAAGTGGCTGCTAACTGTGAGCTGTTGGGTCCATTGAGGTCAGCTCCTTAACAATCTGCTTAAAATGCATCTCTTTATAACTTTATAACTGCATCAGGGGGACTGTGGTTTCTTTGCAGTTCTCAGAATTAAGACCACAGCAAAAGAAAACACTCCCCTCCAACTGTATGTAATGAGTGTGTCTGCCACCAGTAGGACTAGCTCATAGGTGAGCCATCATATCAGCCCCTCGCTCACTCTTTACCACACTTTGTCACACACCCATTCTGCTTAATGTAAGAGAATGTCACTAACATTAACAAACCTTCTTACTTACAAGGATAAAATAATTAATCTTAAAGTCTCATTTTCAGTCTCCTAACTTCCCTTTTACAAACTGATGCAATGCCCTAATAGCAGTCTTTAGAAACAAATGATATATATTGTGGTGGAAGTCAAAATCAGTGATACCATCAGACAGAAGAAGAGTAAAATAACAGTAGAGAATTTATTGAGATTACAAAAGAAGAGTTTGTCTGCAGTCAAACAGTTTGAGAGCTTTACAGACACGATAAATTCATCCTGCTCTACAAAGAGTGACTCTATGGTGTAACATCTGTTGAAATGGGAGCATGAGGATGATAGGATGGATGATATATATATGCAGAGGGGGCAGACATGGCTTGGTGGTTATTGATTGTGGTCGCCTGTGGAAGGTCGCCAATTCAATCCCCGGGCAAGTCATGACTAAAGTGCCCTTGAGCCAGGCACCTAACCCCCAACTCGGGCACATGTTTTCACAGCTTAGTGTGTTCACTAGTGTGCGTGTTTCACTGCAGGGATGGGTTTAATGTGGAGGTTAAATTCTGTTGTGCACAATCACTTTGGCATTGGTAAGAAGTTTAATCTAATCTAATATATATATATATATATATATTGGATGCCACGGTCAGTAGTCAAAGAGCCCCCCACACGGTCATCACACGTCACATCACGCTTCACACTTGCTCATTTCTCCAACATCTAACACATTACCTGCAATTACTGTTTGCATACTGTCTGACATATCCCAGACATGTGCCTCTGTCAAGAGAATATTTTCAGTCAGCAGTTGTACTGTATGTCATGCATGCAGAAACTTCTAGTTCCAATTCTGCTTTGTGTGGTTGACATGTTGCACAGTGAAGTATTACAAATAAATATAAAGTAAATTAGATAAGTTTGTTACCAAATATATTATTGAATTATGTCTAGGGTGACCAAATCTTATTGACACAAAATTACACCTACATTTCTGAGTAAACATAAGCAGAAATTCTGAATTTGACAATAGTTACACTTAGATGCATGTAAATAGATGGCTTATCACAGACTGGTTGACACACACTCAAATGTAAATGTTAATGAATTTTAATATGAAACCGCTGATATTAAAATACGTCTAGCTGATGTGACACAGGCAGAACAAATGCTTAACACGTTAATGGACAGCCGGCCAAATTGTAGTCCAGACTCCATTTGAGGGAGTGACAGTGGCGACGGCCAATCACACGTTAGCAAGAAACGGCATAGCCAATCTTATCTGGTTTTTCTGATGTTTTTACAGATTGTAATTGTGTCACATATGATCCACCAACGTAATGGTAGCCAATGGAAACACCCATCCACTACAACTCTACTATCCCATCATCTGCAATGTCCTTGACTCTAGAAAGATGAAGACTGGCCTCTGATACATGTGAAGTAAGGCTCCACCTCTTTTCCAACTGCTGCTCATACATCATCACTGGGCAGTTAATGCACTTGGAGGAGGAAAGTGCAGGATACCCAGTTCTGATACATCAGCTAACAGACACCTGAGCCAGCAGACATTCTATGGCAAGCAGCATGACCAGGACTCAAACTTACAGTCCTCTCATCATAGTGTCGGTGCCTTTAAAAAAAAAAAAAAAAAAGTAGAAAAAAAAGTAAAAGCCATTTTAAGACTTCTTTATGACTCCAATTTGGCCCCTTACAATTCCATGCTTAATTCCTCAGATGACCGTTGTTGTTGATCATGCAAGTCACTGATTGCTTTCTTTCCTGAACATTTTTATTTTTCACAGTTATACAGAGTATATAAAGTGTCTATTCTGATGCACCACTATACTAATGCAAGGTTTGTCTTTTTAAGCCTTGGTGTTTATACGCAGACTCCAAAAATAACTGCCAACGAGAGATGTGATGACCATTGGTCAATCATGACATGATTATAGCACAAGAGACATGCATCCAAAATTGATTTTTTATATCTACACCTACTCATATCAATTTATTTTTTGTCAAAGTGTCTGTGTTGGTAGCCTATTTTAGCAATGAAAGGAAACATGCTAAATACAGCCTCCTTCCTGCACAAGAAGGTGTGAAACATCACAGCAGTATTATCTACTTTAACCACAGCTTATAAAGAAATAGAAATTATAGTAAAATGAACACTATGAAGCCTTATTGATTCAACTCAGAACTTACTAAATTACTAATCCATCAAATAATGAGCCACCTGAAACTGTACGCATCACTAGTAGTACTGAGTACTGAGTCCTAAGCAGATTGATACCAAGTAAAGACTAAGTTTAAGTGAGAGCTACAGACAAGGGACTGACTGAGATCACAACATAATCAATTGCATTAGTTATGAAACAAATTGCATTTGATATAAATTAACACTTTTTCCACTGATTTAGAAAATGATGACAAATTTAACCTGCAAGTCAGTAACATGAATTTTGTAATGACTGCCAGAGACCAGGATCCAAGTGCAAGCATTTGTGAAACACAGAACTACATGGTGCATGATAGACAGCTCAGAACATGGAGAAACCATAAGCAGAACAGATCAATTCAATAGTGTTAATCAGGCGGCATGGTGGCATATTGGTTAGCATGTTCACCTCTCAGCACTGGGATCTTGGTTTCAAGTGCCCATTTGGGTAGAGTTTCCATGCTCTCCCTGTGTATGTGTGGGTTTCCTCCAGGGACTCTGGTTTCCTCCCACAGTCGAAAACCATGGAGATCAGGTGAATTGGCTACTCTAAATGACCTTGGTATGTGTGAATGAATGTGTATGTCTGTGTATGAATGTATGTTGTGTATGAACAGATATGGTTTTGCACTCTGTCCTGGGTGATCCCCCTAGCGCTCGATGCAGTCCTACAGGTGGACTGTTGCTTTCAGTAGAGATGCTGTGCACAATTGGTTGCTGCTTCTCATCGGTGTGTGATTGAGTTCTAAGTGTGTAAAAGGATTGTGTTGGTTGTAAGGTGTCCTTGGATATTAGAAAGGCACTATGTGGAATATAATATAATTAATTCAATATACAACGTTGGAGTTCAAGCAAAGTTCCAAGGCAACAAGAGAAACTGCGTAATAAATGGTCAGAAATGATTTGTATAGACACAAACATGGCTTAAACAGAGGTAAAACTGCCCCTCAGTGAGCCGCAGGTGTGTAAACACAAGGCAAAGTTCTGGTGACAGCAATCTCTGCTGTCTTGGAGGAGTATTGCCTTGCTGAGACGTGACAAATTCAAACGTCTGCATGCACACATTGGGGCTTATATAATTTAATCTAAGTACAACCTAAGTAATTTAAGTACAACCTAACATTAGCTTTACAGTAAAGATAGCAAAATAGCTAATCAACCAGATTAGAATAATGAACCTGATTAGATTAAACTTTGTCAGCTGCACCCACAGCTGCACTTATTGCTAATCACAAATGTTTTGCATGTAATTTAATTGCGAGCCAATTTTTTCTTAATGTGATAGACTCCGAACTGTCTGTTCATCATCAATGTTTATAGCAGCAAAATAGAAAACAGATTTTAAAATTTTTATCAGATCAAGCTGGCACAGTATATGTTTCTTCATTGTTTGATACACACAAATTTAGTATGACTTAAATAATGTATGTGCTTTAAATACATCATGAAATGGTTGAATGCAAAAATCATCGCATGTCCTAAATATAATATTCACATATTAGTATTTATAGTTTATTTGTATTTGCATTTAAATGTTTAATAACCTAGAGGCTATGACTGTCTGGTCACATTCAGCAAAATCTATAATTTCTTTGTCAAATGATCATTTATTCTAACAAACGAGTGAACAATCATGAGAGAACATTTTTACAAATTGTATATTCATTTGAAGTTACTAACCTCCATCAGATGCTTCAACTTATTTCTCTCACTCCCAATCTGCCTGCTAAATTAAATCTTCAAAGACTTTGTTTCTTTCACTACTGCCCGGCTGGGCGGAACTTCTTAAACCAGGCAAGCATGGAGAAAGTTAACCTAGTGCTCCTTCTCAAGATGATTAAAATAACATACTGACACCATCTCATATAATGTCAAATTAACATTTTTGTAGCCATATCCACATACAGTATGTAGCATAATATAATCAATGGTACCCATGGACTGTATGCTTTTTATAACATACACACCATATTTTCCAGTTCCATGAATGCAAAAATCTGAAGTCATGTCAACACAAAAATGATAAAAAAAAAAATATCACAGGATGATCTGAACTTGGTTGCATGTGTAGCCTGATGATCTTTCTGCTGATCACTTCTAGCAAATTTTACTTAATCACATTCTAGAACTGCAGCTCTGTAAGGGGCTAAAAGAGCTCACACTTAGAAAAATGTTATGTTATGTGATCACATGTAACACTGAACGTTAAACTAACATTCTGGTATAGTTCTTGCATAATTCTGTTAAATGACAACGTTCCTGGAACGCTCTTTGAAGGTTTTGACTAAAGTTTGAACAAACCTAGATATAATGTTCCAACGTAACGATGAACGTATGTTCCCTGTTTGCCACCTGACTGGGTGTACAATAATAATAACATTAAGGGAATGTTCAAAAAACACTCTAGCCTAATGTTCACACCTAACGTTCTGATAACCAAGCAAGAACTCCACACCATAACGTTCTGTAAACGTTAGCATAACCTAAATGGAACGTTCTCGCTATGTTCTTTTGTTAGCTGGGATGTTAGATAAAACCAAAACGTAGTTGATAAAAGGTTAATTAGCTGAGGTATACAAGAACGTAATAAACGTAATCAATCTGCAATCACCTTCACTTACTTTTTACAGCTGTTCTACAGCTGTTCTTATCTTCAGACTGAGGGATATAAAACTGCCTACATAGAGTCTGTGACCTTTTCTCTGACATTAACTTACTTTAAACAGCAATAATATTGAAATACAAAAAATATATATATATGACAATAATACTATAGACATATATGCCTCTGGACCTCAAAGTTGGTCACTCTCTATTTTTCCTGCAATGGCCGACGATGACCGTACAGGTGTATCTCAAACCATTTTAATATATCATTGAAAAGGTAATTTATTTCAGTAAATTCATTCAAAAAAGTTATTTAGAGTCAACAAATGATTTTTATTACATAAATGTTGGCAAAATATCTATTTTCATCTCATCTGTCCACAAAACATTCTTCCAGAAGCCATGTGATCTTTAGCAAACTGCAGATGAGCACTAATGATCCTTGCAACCTACCATGCACATCATTGTTGTTCAGTTTTACCTGTTGGTGGACTCAGGAAGATTAACTGTAGCCAATGTAAGAGAAGCCTTTAGTTGCTTAAGAGCTACCTTGCATTCTTTTGTGATGTTTGTGATGCTCTTGGCTTGGTTGATCACCCCTGAGGAGGGTTGTAATGGTTTTGAATTTCCTCTATTTGTACATAGTCTGTGTGATTGTCAATTGGTGGAGTCCAAACTCTTTTTTTGATGGTTTTGTAACCTTTCATAGCCTGATGAGCATCAACAACTCTTCGTCTGAGGACAAAAAGATATATTCTTAGTTTATGCCACTTCCACAAACATTTATTGTGAAGAACAGACTTTGCTAGATTCATGTTTTTTAAATAAAACAGGGCACCCACTCACACCTGGTTGTTATTCCATTGATTGAAAACACCTGACTCTAATTTCACCTTCAAATTAACAGCTAATCCTAGAGGTTCACATACTTTTACCTCTCACAAATATGTCATCTTCTTCTTTCTCTTCACCTTAATGAAGGGCGCAGGGTCGGCTTGACTGCAGTTCGCTCGCCAATGGGCACGGTTGGCAGCATTAGCGGGGTGGATGTTGACAAGGCGCATATTGTCGCATATACTGTCCATCCACCTCTTCTTTGGGTGCCCACGAGGACACCGGCCATCAGGGCTAAGGTCGAGCACGCGCTGTGCGGCTGCTTGAGTGTCCATATGAGAGACATGACCATACCAGCGCAGCCTAACCTCATGCATCTTTTCATTTATCGGGGTGACACCGAGTCGCCACTAAACATTATTTGTGCCATGGTCAAGAAGGGTGAGGCGAATTGTCCGTCATAGCATGCGCATTTCCATTATGTGTAGTGCTTATAAATATGCTCACAAATATGTCATATTGGATCATTTTCCTCAATAAATAAATGACCAAGTATAATATTTGTGTCTCATTTGTTTAACTGGGTCCTTTTTATCTACTTTTAGGACTTGTGTGAACATCTGATTATGTTTTGGTCATATTTATGCAGAAATATAGAAAATTCTAAAGGGTTCACAAACTTTCAAGCACACCTGTATAATGATCATTAGAGCATATTGTGAATGACTATCATAGGTGTACTTACGCAGACTGAGTGATGAGTGTATGCTGAGTTCAATGTTGTGTCATTTAGAGCATTTGGGCTACTGGGACAAATTGTGACCACAGAGATATTCTAGGCTGAATATTTGTGAGATGCGGGCTACAACATAAACACAGAAGTGTGATTTAACCTACACCTGTTAGTGTTTCATTTTTGTTGGGGGGTGGACTGATGCTCCTAACCCAGTTTGATATTGCAAAGTTTGAAGTCACAAAGGAAGTGGAAAAACTGAACCAAGTGTCAGGATGTGGCTTATTCAGGATGTCGTGTCATCATGTAACTGAGCTCACATGAGCTGACGCATAGCAAAAAAAATACAACTAACTGCTGAAACCATGCAGGCACGATATGAAGTACTGCATCATCTAAAGCTATGTAGAGGTCCAACAATCCATGGTAGCTTGTACGTAACTTCAAGTGTAGTCTGCACAGCTGTACTGAAGCCTGTCACTATCAACAGAGGTACCAAAACTAAAACACGAACACTGTTATATCTCACTCTTAAATCCATACAAAATGAAAAAACAGCATTGTGTGAATTTTTTCATGGTCTTTAAAAATGGCTAGAAAAGAATCTTCTGAAATAATTCTGAGAAAATTCTGTGACCTCAAACATTTGAGTGGAAAAGAAAGATAGATAGATAGATAGATAGATAGATAGATAGATAGATAGATAGATAGATAGATAGATAGATAGATAGATAGATAGATAGATTGATTGATTGATTGATTGATTGATTGATTGATTGATTGATTGATTTGGGCTACTGAGACAAATTGTGACCATATAAATATTTTAGGCTGAATATGACTGAAAAAGAAAGAAATACTGAAAAGAAAGAGAATATACAGTAAATAAAGAGAAAGAAATAATGAATGAAAGAAATGAACAATAAAAGAAAGAAAGAAAGAAAGAAAGAAAAAAGAAAAAGAAAAGAAGAAAAAAGGAAGAAGAAAAAAGAGAAGAAAAGAAAGAAGAAAGGAAAGAGAATGAATGAATGAATTAACAAGAAAGGAAGGAAGGAAGAAAGAAGAAAGGAATAAATAAAGACAAAGAAAAAAAGAAAGAAAAGGGAAAGAAAAAGACAAAGAATGAAAAAAAGAAAGAATGAAGATAGAAGAAATAAAGAAAGAGAAATGAAAGAAGAAAGAAAAAGAGAAGAGAAAAGAAGAAAAAAGAAGAAAAGAGAAGATAAAAGAAGAGAACAAAAGAGAACAGAAGAGAAAAGAACAGAAGAGAAAAGAACAGAAGAAAAACGGAGAAGAAAAAAGAAGAGAAGAGAAGAGAGCAGTACAATAGTTGATGTTAGCGCCCCTGCTGGCCGCAGGCTGTATAGCACAGTGAGGGTTACTCGAGGTGGAGCTGGGCTGTGACGTGTTTTTTTCTCGGCAAAGCCAGCCTTCCTATATTCTCTGTGCCAGCAAAGGAAATGGATGTCCTGGTTTTGTTCATTTCTTTACTTTTTTAATGTGTTTCTGCACTGTTTACTGTGAGCTTATGGTTGTAACAGTCTTCGTCGGCTGGATGCGAGTGTCCGCGGGTAAAGGTGAAGCTCTCGTCGGTGTAAGGTAACTTTAACCTCACTGACGGAAACTAGATCAGTATCAGGGGCTGTGGGCGGAGAGCGAAAGTAAAGAAATGTGGAAAATATCTGACATTTTATATTATTGTTCATGGTTTATAACGTCGGGGTTATAGCGTGTACATGACGACATTCTGACTCGTGAACTTTGTAAAATGCTGTTAAAACAGTAAAGTTAAGAGACTTTTACTAAAATGAAGGTTGCGCAAGTTTCCAGGAAATTAGGAAGTAAGTTCTGAGGAAATCAGATGAGCAGAGATGTAGTGTTTTTACGTAAAATACGTATTTACACGTCCAGTAAAAAGGTAGTTAGTAAATTCAGACTGTCATTATCAGTGTTTGGAAGAAAATGCGTGATCCCAAAATGGAAGTTAGTTATAGGAAGTTATGTACAGCTTATATACAGTACCAGTCAAAAGTATGGACACACCTCCTCCTGGACACTAAGTAGTTTTTCACTATATAAAAATGTTCTGTATTGTAGATTAATACTAAAGTCATCTAAACTATGAATAAAAACATATATAATTATTTAGTAAACAAAACAGTGTTAAACAAACCAGAATATGTTTATATTTTACATTCTTCACAGTAGGCACCTCTTACTTAGATGCAGCTTTCTTGGCATTTTCTCAGTCAGCTTTATGAGGTAGTCACCTGGAATGGCTTTCAGTTAACAGCTGTGTCTTGTCAAGAGTTCATGACTTGCATTTCTTGCCTCTTAATGTGTTTGAGACATCAGTTGTGTGTCCACTTTGAAGTAAAATCTAAAACATGTTTTGGTTTGTTTAACACTTTTAAGTTCACTACATGATTCCTTATGTGTTCATTCATAGTCTGGATGACTTCAGTGTTAATTTACAATGTAGGAAAAAAAAACATTGAAAGAGAAGATGTGTACACACTTTTCACTAGTACTGTTTCTTTGTGGAAAAAAGAATAAAGAAAGGAAAGAGAAGAACGAGAAAAAAAGAAAGAAAGATCTGGGACTACTTTGGGCTACTGGGACAAATTGTGACCACATAAATATTCTAAGCTCAGTATTTTTTTTTCTTGTAGATCACAACATACAAGTGTGACTGAAAAAGAAAGAAAGAAAAAAAGGAAGAAAGAAGTTTACAGACATTTACTAAACTGAACTTTGCACAAGTTTTAGGAGAACTGGAAGTACGTGTGCATCTCAGTAGAGTGGAAT
>BRDA01012077.1:3781-14608 GCA_036984385.1 Crenuchus spilurus
GGTGAGAACTGAGGACCTCTTGAGGTTAGTAGTGTTTTTCCCAGTTATTTTACATCCACAAACTTTGCTCTGTTTTGTTTTGTGTGGCAGCGAAAATGAAATTACTCCATAAATCGCTTCAAGCTGCAGCAGTGACGCCAGCACGTTTTGTTAAACTTCAGCAGTGTGACTGTGGAGCTTAACGTGCTTTGAGAAAGTCAGACGTGCGGCAGGTTTATTTTAAAAAGCGGATTACTGGACAAAAACAATATTTTAGTCATTCTGTGACATTTTCGTTTAGTTTTTATTCGTCAACGAAAAGTCTAATACTTTTAGTCATAGTTTTCATTTTAAAATATTAGTTTTTATTTAGTTTTCGTCTTGTTTTCGTTGTGAAAAAATGGTCGTCAACGAATATTTTTCATCATAATTATCGTTAACGAAATTAACACTGACACATACACACACACACACACACACTAAAATAAAAATTGTCTGGTCTTTCATGTTTCTAGTCCATTCATGATTATTTGTATTAGTCATGTTGATATGCAAGGGGTTGTTAATTACCCAGAAGTACTGGAAATATAAAATTAAAACCATACAGCACAGCTGTTTTCCTTTTTTAATTTTAAAAGTATTTCAAACATTCTGAATATGTTTTGAAACATGTATTCAGCCAATATTACTGTCATGTCTACCCTGCCTGTCAGCATGTTCTGTGTTTATGTCTCCCTCTGGTGTTTGTTATGTATTGTATTCCCCTTATATGGATTTTCCTGTGATGTCATGTGTCAGTAATCATTGCGTTCAGGTGTCTCGTGTTTCTGGTGATTGGTGTCTAGCTTTATAAACCCTGGTTTGTCGTCTGTCCCTTGTTGGTCATTTTGTCTGCTGGTTGATTTTGTTTTCATGTGTCAGATTAGCAAAAGCCCTCATGCTTGTTTATGTTCAGTTTGGTGTTAAATAAAGTTTCTATGTCTGATCCACACGGCCTCTCCATCTCCTCGTGTCAGCCCTCTCATAACAATTACATTTCTATTTATTTCACCAAATCCTGGCTGTTACAATAACAACCTGAATGAACTTTTGTACATATAAAATTGTTTGAGTGTAACTGACAAATATAAATTGTAGTAGCTGTAATAATGTTTACCAAAAAAATCTGGCTTGTAAGATAGTCCATCGTCCCCCTTTTTGCCTTTGTCTTTATCTGAAAAAGGACACATAGTTTATATTGTACAATACTCAAGCATCACAAAAAATGTACTTCATAAAGGCAGTGTGTGCATTTTGATTTCATAACATTAATTTAGGAAAAAAATATATAACATGTTTTAAATACTTAATTGGAATATCAAACATTGCAATAATCAAGAAAATGTGATCTTACCAGGGCACCTTCCCAGGTGTTTTACATCTATCTGCTCCTGTTTCAAACATGAAGCCTCCCGTACAAGGCATGGGTTGTTGTATGAGTTTCCATCTGTACCACACACTGGGTTCTCATTATGGCCGCTACAGTCAATTTTACAAGAACACCTAGGAAAAAAAGAAAGTGTGCAGTAGGCAATATAGAAGACAGGAGACAGAAGAATGTACTCCATATAATTTCCATCTAATCTACATTAAACACTCAAAATATCTCTGAAATACCAAAACTGATAACTCTGAGGCATTTTCTTCACTGAAGCAATAAGGTGAACAGAAAAACTACACAGGAGTGTCACTTCATTCTGTTTATGTTTAGTTCTTTAAGCTTTTGTTTCTGTATTTGAACAAAAATTATCAAATATTTTCTGTAAACTTTTACTTGTATTTTTCTGTTCAATATTTTTTTCTGTCATTGTAAAATTCCAAAAACAGCTAAATACAGTGAGGAAAATAAGTATTTGAACAGCCTGCGAATCTGTGAGTAACACACAAATAAATTATTAAAAAAATCATACATTGTGATTTCTGTTTTTTTTTTCTTTTAGATTATGTCTCTATGGCATGCCCATATATATTCTGCTCTCTCATGGTTTAGTGGAGAGTGCGTGCACACTCAAACGTTCCTGGATCATCAGCCAAATCAGAAAGCAGTAACTGGTTTTGACCAATAACATTGACTCTGATGATCATCACACCTTTCCCAACCAATGAGAATGTACAGGAGCAGCAGGAATAATGATAAATACACACGCACGCGCACACACACACGCATGCCCACACATGCACAGCACACACAATTATTTATTTATTTATTTATTAATATGTTATATTGTAATGTTGCAATCACACTTCACCTAGAAGTGACCCTAAGGTTGCATATTTTCTGTCAGCTATCCTTCAGCCTGTGTATTAGCTAAGTTGTTTCATCAGTATGGTGATGGTTAGTGTTTTGTACTGTATCATGTGCCATCTATCTAACCCTCACAAAAATTATTTGGTGATATCTCATGTAATGATTAAGATTAAGATCAACCAATTTAGCCAATGTGATTTTTCACACAACGGAATTTGACCTCCGCATTTAACCCATTCGTGCAGTGAAACACACACACACACTCACTAGTGAACACACTAGGCTGTGAGAATTTGTGCCCGAAGTGGTGGGCAGCCCTTATCCACCGGCGCCCGGGAGAAGTAAGGGGGTTAGGTGCCTTGCTCAAGGGCACTTCAGTCATGTCCTGTCTGGGGATCGAACCGGCGACCTTCTGGTCACAAGACCAGATCCTTACCACTAGGCCATGGCTGCCATGGATGCAAAATAAAGTAGGAAAAACCCCTGCATCTATGATCATTTGTTATTTAACTGTAATGCATTTTAGTCTGGCCCTCTAAAACTGTTCTGATTTCTCATGTGGCCCTTTGGGAAAATGAATTGCCCACCCCTGCTTTAGTGTCACTGCTTAGACTGAGAATAGTCAAAAAATATCCAGCCAACAGTATTCTGTTCTGGTCATGTTTATTTGAGCTGTATAAGAGAGTAAAATTAACTAATTGGATGAATACTGGTCTGCTAAGGTCAGACAATATCTCAACAGAAACTCAAATATGAGGTGCTTCTGTGCTCTGAGGATAACAACACAACAACAGCTGATATGCAAATAAAATCGGGAGAAAAGTATAAAAAGAAGAAACTGTCAAACTGTTTTGCAGCACTGTTGGTGTTGTTGATAATGGCTGTATACAGTAAAGAGAGACATGCCACTGGTGTTTAGTTGTTTTAGCACCTCCTATCTGCGAAGAGAAAACCATATTTGATAACACTTTATAATAACTTTTAATAATAGCTCATTAACTAATGATTAATAACTGTGAACAAATCATGAGTTCATGAGAATTTCATTCACAAATGATTCATTAATGATTTACTAATGATTTGTTAACATTTGCAGAAATGAATACAATCATTAGTAACTACATGAACTGTTATTTATAAACATTTATTCATGTTCACATTCTCATGAACTAATGATGTGTTCACAGTTATTAATCATTAGTTAATGGCTTATTAATGAAAGTTATTATAAAGTGTTACCCTATATTTTTAGTTCTGGGAACAAACCTTATGACCATTTTTGGACATGTAGAGACTGAACACCTAAACTGTGCTCTGAGTGTTAATGAAGCTGTAGAAGAAAAGAGAACTTGAGATGAGTTGGGGAACCAAATTGACCAATATTAGAAATACTGTATAAGACAAAGGTTATGTAAGACACTGAATGGTGATCAAGATTTTGACTACTCTTGCTCTCGTGGCAGGCAGTCACATTTTCTCCCTCTCCTCCTTTATCTACCCTGCTTGGCTTCTCTTCATCTTGTCAAGATTTTCATAGCTCTGCTCTCTGAAAATAAAATTATGGATTTGATTAAATTGTCTCTCAATGCAATTGACACCATCATCTCTACGATAAGTCTTGGTTTGGGGGAACCTGACTGTCTTGACGGAACATTTGCAGCTGGATATGTGATGGATGCATGGGAGAAGTGGTGTGTCATGTGTCTGGTGACTCTTTTTCCTTGAGGACATTGAAGATGTATATATCTATATGGAACATTGATTATGGGTGTTCCACAGTCCAAAAACATGGAGATCATGTGAATTGGCTACTCTAAAAAATTACCCTTGTGTGTGTGAATGTGTATGTATGTACTGTATGTATGCCCAGATATGGTTGGCACTATGTCCTGGGTGATCCCCCTAGTCCTTGATGCAGTCCTCCAGCTTGACAGTCACTTCCGATTGAGAGTACGCTGTGCACAACTGGCTGCTGCTTCTCACCAGAGTGTGAGTATATAAAGTGTGTCAATTTTAAAGCATCCTTGGGTGTCTAGGAAGGCGCTATATAAGTGTAATGTGTATGTATCAGACAACCTTCACAGGGGAACTGATGATATAGAGAATTCCTCCAGGAGTACCATTGCTATGGCTTCTCTCTTCCTCCTTCTCTGCTTTACCTATGACAGTGCTGGACTGTTATCTCTGTCTGGGAGCATATCAAGGTTTTCACTATGGCGACTGCTGTGGTATTGCCATTCCACCCTGTGGGTAGCACGGACTGATTGTGTCATAAAGTTCAAGAATAACTTGCACTTATCTGACTCAGCCCAACAGGAAGTCAGCCATTTTGGAGGGAACTCATGATTTAAAAATTTTTCTGTGGCATTCTGGGGAAGGGGGGGATCTTGTTTGAAAATCAGGGGTCTAAATTAACACCTGCCAACCCACCAAATGCAGGTAAAAAATCATTTTGGCAGGTGTTAATCAAAACGTACTAGCCAATTTTGTCAGTGATGCAAGAGGGATTAAATGCATGATACATAAGGCTCCGTTCTCAGTCATTTATCCCCTGGCAGTGCTTCCTATATTTCCCATGAACACTATATGCCTTAACGCTACGTCATGACATTATACGCCCTTTGGCTGCGCACAGTTTGTAGTGTAAATAGCGCGAGAAACCATGGAAATGAATGCTAACACCACTGAACAGACTTCAGAGAGCAAGACAAAGAGCAACTCAAGGTAGAAGTGAAGTAAACGGGGCCCAGGGTTGCCAGATTTGTGATTTTCACGTCAAACTGGGCTTGTTTGAAAATCCCATTGCGGGTGAAAATGTGTTTTTTAAAAATTACAGCGACCGTCAAAAAACAACAACAAGTGGGACAGAGAGAGAGAGAGACAGACAGACAGACAGACAAAGAGAGAGACAGACAGACAGACAGACAGACAGAGAGATAGACAGACAGAGAGAGAGAGAGAGAGAGAGAGAGAGACAGAGAGAGAGACATACAGAGAAAAAGAGAGAGATACACACAGACAGACAGACAGTGACAGACAGACAAAGATAGAGACAGTCAGACAGAGAAAGAGAGAGAGAGACATACAGACAGACAGAGAGAGACAGAGAGAGAGAAAGAGAGACAGACACACAGAGAGAGACATACATACAGACAGACAGACAGAGATAGACAGACAGAGAGAGAGAGAGACAGCCAGACAGAGAGAGACAGACAGACAGACAGACAAACACACAGAAAGTGAAGAGAAGATAGTTGCTAGCTAATATGCCAGGTAAATGGGGGAAATAAAACTGTTATAAAAGAACTAATAAACACTAATGTTACCATATTATTAATGCCTAATAATAAATCCATTATAAACAAAATACTCTCATAGTTGTTTTGCTATTTGCTTCAAATGTGTGACAGACTTATTTTAGGCTAGTTTAAGCTTTTGAAGGGCGGGTTTTAGACTGACTTTGGGCTGGATATTGTTTGCTGGACCTTGCAACCCTGACGGGGCCAGAGCTCTGACAGATTGATAGATAGATAGATCCCAAACCTGTTTGCACTTTCTGTGTATATTTTATGGTATGTGTTGTGTTTTTCATGCTAACAATGTTAATAAAATTATCAAATGCATTCAGTGGCATTTACAGCATAAAATTTGGCTAGTGGAAATTCTGATTGGCCAGTAACTTTAGAGAGTTACCAGCCACATTGGCTGGTGATCAAAAAAGTTAATTTAGAACCCTGTTGAAAAAGTACAATTTCACAGGCTTGAGTACCTTGCACCATTCTTTGATGTAAAACTGGAATTTCTTATATATATATCTTTCATTCGCTCTATAGTGACTCATAGATTTTGAATGCATATTTAACATTTCTGGAATGCTCAAAAACTCTTGAAAATTGGTACATTCATTAAGGCCTTGAAACAGTTTATAAATATTTTGTTGATTTTTTCATTTGTAGCTAGATGACTACAGTGCTCCCTGTTTGGTTTAGCTAATAAATTAATTGTTTAGATCTTCCAATGCCGCACATAATGGCCATTGGGTTTAACTAGCTCTGCCCAACAGGAAGTCAACCATATTAGAATTTGTCAAATTTTCACACATTTTTCAGGAATTCATTTGAACTACTCCTAGAGTATTCATCTGATTACATCAGTATTGGGTGTGGATAAACTCCCAACACATCTGATGATAAATTGTGAAACAATAGATAACTGATCTAGCGATGGCGTAATGCCAGTCAATTGGCTTAATGGAGACGTATCATAGACCAAATAGAAAATTAATATGGTCAGAGCACAGTTGCTTGAAATTCATCACATTGGCACAAAGGTAGGAGACATTACACATATTGTAAATATTGGTATATGTAAATCTGCCCAACAGGAAGTTGGCCATTTTGAAGTTTGTGCATTTAACTCCTCCTAGGAAGTTTGTCCGTTTCACTTCATATTTGACAGAAATAAACTATAGTCATATGTGATGATAAATTGTGAATGAATATTTTGTGGTCCATGAGCTCCATAGTGCCCCCCAAATTTGGGCAATGGCTGGGATAAAGTTTGTCCGATATGCACCAAATTTTGTACAATCAGTGATTGCATATGGAACAAGGTTGACATGGAATGATCTGACACCACCCAAAGGGAAGTTGGCCATTTTTTGGGAAATCTTGATTTATAAACATTCCTGTGGGGAGATATGATTTTCCAAAACACATACCACTTCACAGGCCTGCTTGGCATAGGCCATCCTTTGATCTGAAATTGCAGTTCCTTATATATGTGTTTCATCGGGTGTATAGTGCCACCTATGCTTTCAATTAATTTTTGATATTTCTGAAGTGCTCAATCTCTTGAAAATTAGCACATTCAATTATGCCATGAAACAGTTTAGAAATCTTTTGTCACTTTTCTGGGTAGCTAGAGGACTCTACAGTGCCCCCTGGTTGGTTTGGCTAATAAATTACTGCCATTGTCCTCATTCAATGCTCACTAATTGCAGTATAAACATTTTCTACATCCGGACAGACACACGTAAATGTGACTCATATCTGGACCAACTTTCACCAATTTCTTGGATTCTTGGTATGACTTGCACAGTGTCCACGTGCAAGGGCCCTACGTCCTCTGATAGGGGGACCCCTCGTTATTATTATTATTATTATTATTATTATTTACTACAACACCATAAGTGTAACACAGCACTAAGGAAATGGAGATGAATGCAGGCTAATATAAAAAAGAGAGATTTAATAGAAATAACCATACAGAGGACTGACTAGGCCTCACACTGGACAGGTAAGTCACATAAACAATAAAGAGGGCTGACTAAGCCTCACACTGGACAGGTAAGTCACATAAACAATATAGCAGACCAGAACATAGGAAACAGATACAGAACCTCCAAACTGGCTGAAAATGTTAAAATAATATGAGACTTTTTTTTGGCTGCAATACCCACTTCTGCTGGAATGCTGCCTCTCTTTATGATCAAACTACAATAGTCCCTCATTTATCACCGGGGTTACATTACTTTGATCTCCTTGGTAACAGGGCTCTGGGGATGTCTTGTTTGAGACATCTTTATGAACCAAGGTTCAACAACAAGGTCAAATAAAGAAGGACTCATGTGGCAACCATGTGTTATTGAGCAAATCAAAGGAAAGTGCGCAGAATTTGTGATTTTCTGCACTTTCACTACAGGTATAATTGTACAATTAATCAGAAATATACTGCCTTGTAGCAAGTACTACATTGTGTGGAGACTAGACTGGGAAGTCAAATATATGTAAAGTTTCTCAACAACTTGAGGTGCACTCATGCTATAGTCATGAAAAAAATGGGCCAATTAGCTCAATTTCACAAAAATCTATAAGAAATCTAATCTGGTGTTGGTCCACTGTGTTATATCAAGTCCAAAGTCAGCGCAGCCATCTACCAGGACATTTTAGAGCACTCCATGCCTCCATCCACTGACAAGTTTTATGGAGATTGGAATTTCATTTTCCAGCAGGATCATAACAACGAGACCCAACAATGCAGATGAGCTGAAGGCCGTTATCAAAGCAACCTGGGTTTCCATACCACCTCAACAGTGCTACAGGCTGATCACATCCATGACATGCCAAATTGACGCAGTAATTCATGTAAAAGAAGCCCCAACCAAGTATTGAGTGTATATACTGTACATTCTTTTCCGTAGAATTCCCTCAGATCTCAATCTGATCATATGTAGCTGTAGGATGTGATTGACAAACAAGTCTGATTCCTAGTGTTTCCAACTCACAATTTTACAGGACTTAAAAGTATCTGCTTCCAAAATCTTGGATCCAAATTACCAATGGAGACTTTCACAGGTCTTGTAATTTCCAGGTCAGAGCTGTTCAAGTTGTGTGAAAGGGACCTGTATAATATTCAGCAGGTTGTCTAATGTAATGGTTCATTGGTATATACATAATGTACAATATATACTAGATTAAACCACATCACAATGGTAACTGGATTTTCTGTCTTTTCCTGTGGTTCCTGATGTCATTGCCATGAGACAATGATGAATTCAGAGCTGTCGCTTTTGCATATCTAACTAAATTCTGTTTGTATTATTACTAAAGTATGTGTCTCTCTTTTGGTAAGTGTAAATAGCATAAGACTTGATATAAAGAGAACATATACAAAATATACAAAATGATTATTATTTTTGTAGATATTGTCTGCATGCCAAGTCTCATTTCACTGACTGTAATTAAAATGAAAATAGAATAATGTATTACATAGTTACTTGAAAAAGCCATTCATAAGTGTTAGGTAAAAAAAAAAAAGAAAAAGATTTTCTACATAGATTTTCTAAATATATAATATTTTCTCAGGATCTGTTGGTATTTGGAATAAACTCCGAAAGTTCAGACATTTTTATACTGTACATTTTGAAGTGCATTTCACTCACTTGCCCATTGAAACAAAAACTACTTTATACATTGAGATTGCAAGTGAAAAAATAAAATTTGATTATGTTTAATTATAATTGAATGTAAAACAAATTGGACACTTACGAGTCCTCGTCCTCCGCATCCTCATCACATTCAGCACCATACTTGCAGCTGCTACATTTACTGAGCTTCTTTCCCGAATCTGTGCCTGATCCTTCATCATCTAAAAACATTAATAGTCACAAATATTCAAACTACTTATTCAAACTGAATACTTATTCACTTACATACAGTACTCATTAGAAACCCACAAACCCCAATTACAAAACTCTGTAAAAATGCAATAGAAATTGAAATCTGTAATTTGTTGATTGACAAAATGACAGAAAAAGATTTTCATTGTTCTCAAAGATTAATATAATTCTGGTAGACAAGTATAAACAAATGTAGAAACTGGTTCATGTAGAAGTAATGAAGAAGTTGTATTAAATACATTTTTAGTAAAGCAAGCAGGGGCATTTATAGAAAGTGTTGTTACATGGGTGTAGAGCTCTGCAGTTGAAGGTTGATCAGTTTTGGGTTGGATATAAGACCCGGGGCTATTGAGAAAAGACCTGCCAATATAGCCCAGCCCTAGATCCGCTACTGAATTTTTGAGCTGCTCAACAGGAGAAAAATCGGGACTGCAGACATGCCAGTGAAGCACACACAAAAGCCATGCTGCTGAAACCTGTGCAAAATGAGCTATAGCATTCCCTGAGTTGCTGGGAAAACATTGTGTTTTTCATCTTTGGCACTTAGAATATGATGTCTGATGTCAGCATGTTAGGCTGCCCCCTTTCTCATCCTGTCTCCATTGTTCCTCCGCTCATCTGAGCTCTGCTTTTCTTCCATTCACTCACTCACTCACTCTCTCACTTTCACACACATGCCCAAATCTGCTGAAACGGCCTTGGCTCATGGTGTTGTGGGTGTAAGACTTGAGCCGCTTTAAACAGGAGAAGCTCTTTACACCTGCTAGCTCACTAGCTGGGACTGGCGCAAGGCTAGTGTGAAGTGTGTCCGCCTGTGAATGCTTTGTGACGGTGGAGGGGTTCAGCAGCACCCGCTGGACAGAAACTGCGATAGAAGTCAGAAGGAGTGATAGAAGTCAGTCTCCAAACACAAGCAGCTACAAAAAAAACCCAAAAAAGAAGCTCGATTTGTCGCTAGTCGTTTTTAACAAAGAAAATGCCGCTAAGAGAATTATGAAAGTCTTCGTTTCAACTCAGAACAGAATGAAAATTTTAAAATGCTCCTATTTTGCTCCTATTTTGCTTTACACCAAAATGCTTTACACCAAAAGATCACTAATTCGCTCATTTAGCTGTCAATCAAAAAAGGATTCAGCCTCAGAGAGAACATCCAATCATCATGCAAAAGCTGAGCGTCCGGGCCAGCCGAGGCCAGTCCACTGCCCCATAGACCCCCAGAGACGCTGAACGTCCGATGGGCGGGACAAAGCCCAGCATTTATCCAATGACATGTATACACAACAGTATATTATTGATCACTTATTTTTTGACATTTTAGGGGAAGCTGAGCTTCCCTTGCAGTCTTAGAGCAATTGCCTCTGATTATATATATATATATATA
>BRDA01012079.1:601-23117 GCA_036984385.1 Crenuchus spilurus
ACCAGGTGAAAAACTACAGGAAACGTTTGATCTCTGTAAAGGCTACTGTACCAAATATTAACATTGATTTTCACAGGTGTTCAAATACTTATTTGCAGCAGTAACACACAAATAAATGATTAAAAAATCATACATTGTGATTTCCGGATTTTTTTCTTTTAGATTATGTCTCTCACAGTGGACATGCACCTAAGATGAACATTTCAGACCCCTCCATGATTTCTAAGTGGGAGAACTTGCAAATTCACAGGGTGTTCAAATACTTATTTTCCTCACTGTATTTGTTGTTTGCTTCACAACATAAGGAAAATCAAATGTTCAAAGTTGTAGACATGTTCTTTAAATGAAATGATGTAAACCCTCAAATAATCAATTTTAATTCCATGTTGTGAGGTAGCAAAACACGAAAAATGCCAAGCGGGTGAATCACAAGGCACTGTAATCATTCATGTTTACACTCTGATTTGGTCTTTAAAGCATATAAGAAAGATTCACAAGCTAATTATAACTGTACAATTCAGTGAAACTGACTCATATAACATATAGATGAGCTAAATATCTGGGAGATTTGGTCAGTTCGGATCTTTGTGTTCTATTCAATAGTATAAAAAGTCATATTCCAGGCTGTTTCCTTATTATTAATGCATCTAGGGCAAAATGAATACTGAGGAAAGAGAGAAGACATCTATTCATCATTCAGCAGGGCACGGAGAATAGAGGCATCAAATGGCAGTCGTATGGTATGTTTGAAATGTCATTTTTCTCTGGAGGTGGATACTGCATACTGTAGTTTGGGTGCTTAATGAATATTTACAT
Source organism: Crenuchus spilurus (assembly GCA_036984385.1). NCBI lineage: Eukaryota > Metazoa > Chordata > Actinopteri > Characiformes > Crenuchidae > Crenuchus > Crenuchus spilurus. The sequence goes on from BRDA01012079.1 coordinate 1,418, forward strand.
GAAAAAAAAGGAGTGGGTGGGAAGAGTGCACTGACTAAGCAATAACAGTAAAAATTCACTCACAAACAGATAAAAGAGGAGAGTATTTGAAGTTTGTTAACCACACTGTGCACAACAAGGACGAAAAGTGTTGGGACACCTGCTCATATCTTCCAAAATCCAGGGTATTAAAAGAGATTTTGGAATATTGCTTTGAGAATATGATTGCATTCAGGATGTTGGATGATCTGCACCCCAACTCATCCCATTGAATGGAGCACTCAATGCTAGGGGGCATTATACCATATCTAGCCCATGCTGGGCATCCAGAATCCTATTCTATTTGGACATATAGTGTAGATCCCATTGTACATACACCTGTTGGGGGTGATCCAGGTTCAGCTGACAATAGAGCAAGGAAGGCAGGATTGGATCGCTCTAATAACAGACAGGATACAGGATAAACTGTTTGCACGGAGCCCTGGAGAACACGCTGGTAAACATCTTTTCCTGCCATGTTTCTCCACAAGTGTGAAGCTGGAGGAGTATCTTTCTGATCAAGTGTGGCGCAGACGCAACACTGCTGTTGTGGTGGGAGAACTGAAAGGAGCTGAAAACAGAGAGTCACTCAGAAAACCTGCCACTGGAGTGAGCGCACAATCCACAGCAGGATCTGAGCGTGTCTGATCTCAGGCTTGCCCCACAATCAGACTGTGGAGCGCAAACATGGAACTCTTCAGAATAACTTCACAGCATAAATATCCTGGAAGCTTTGCTGTAGCACCTGTCTGAAAATAGGTAACTTGATGTTCTGGAGATATCACATGAAATATTGAGAATGCAGGTCTGAAACGGAGGTATGAAGCATGTCTGCCACATCACAGCTCCTTCTGATTCTCCCAAACACCATCGTCCAATGATCTCATTGCTTCTGCACAGCTTTCATGTTCCACGAACAAGCTGGGAACGCACAGGAACCTGAGTATTTTTACTTTCTTTGGGAAAACAGTGGCTAGATATAACCCCTACCGTCACAAGAAGGATGTTTTTGACCATTGCAATCTCACCAAGTCAATCCAGTGACCTACAGATTGTCCTCTGGTCAAAATGCTATTCAGTGCATGGACTGAGCTCCTGTTTAGATAGGACACCCTGAGCATTTCAGGAGGTACAATCTGACCTGCCCCTGCACAGCTTCAGTGAATCTGCAGGGATTACCAGTAGCACTGAAATGACTGGCATTGAGCTGCTTCTCCATGCACTGATAACAGGGCTGCGATAAGCAGAGGATGCTCCATGGACACTAGTGAGCGGGCCAGGATGAGTTCACAGCACCTTTCAGAAACAATAAGTCGAGGTCTCAGCATTGTAAGCAGTGCTTCGTGTTGGAATCATAAGGAAGTCATATGTCCAGTCCAATGATGCTCAGTAGCGGAGCTCAACAGTGTGTAATTTCTCCACAGCTGTTCCCACTATACAGTAAAGACTCTGCTGTGATTCATCTGTAAAGTCATCAAGTCACATATGACAATATCCTAATTTAAAGTGAAATGACACACAGAGGAATCAGACCTCCACATTTAACCCTCTGGAGTCAGCTCTTCCTCTGGCGGCATATTAACAAAATTCCGCAAACACACTTATATAACAGATTTTATCATAGAAACAAAATTAGACATATCCTGGAAACCTTAAAGGATCTACTTTTCAAATATATATACCACTTGAATCTAAATAGATTTTTAGATTCTTGTGAGATTAGCTTAAATAAGTAGAGACACATCAGTGAGAACGAGTCAGACAGCTGCACATTTTTTCTGCCAAATGATCTGTAATTCATATTATAATGACATCGTAATTCCGGACACATAATTGGTTGGATTATTGGCCATGGAACGTGAACTGAACAAAGACCTCTCACCTGATTGTTCAACACCTATTTCATGAATCTTCAGTGTAGGGTTAGTGACTGAGGAAAACAGAGTGTCACCTCACATTAGTTGAGCTGTAGAAATAAAACCACATACAATTTCTAAAAACTGTAATGAGCAGTGTGTAGCCAACACCTGTTTCTTTAGTCAGTTCTAAGCTCAAAACGCTTGGCTAGAAATGTTTAGTGTTTTTTTTAAAATATATCAGCACATCTGAAAATAGGTTTTTGAAAAGTCAAAGTTTAGAGCAGATACAAAAAATAGATTTATGACACTTACTGTTCTGACACTGTTGTTGCCGAGTTTGTGCTGAACAAAAGCCTGTGTAACACTTTGGGGGGGGAAAGCACTTGAGTACCACTGCTCTCTACATTTCACAAGTTCCTCGGCTCCCAGCCCAGCAGATTCAACTAATGAGCTAATTAACAAGCTCTTCCTGAGCTGAGGTGGGTGTGCGAGAGCTGGTAGAACATTGAAAGATGCAGGGCAATGGTACTCCAGGACTACTGCTTAAGACAATGTCATTTAATTTCACATCACAAAGTGGAGAGAAGACAAACATCAAACTCTGCAATACAAGCACTCACTCAACTGTAACATTAAAACTAATCTCCTTTATATTAGTTCGGACCATGTTTTGCACTATTGAATGAGAGAGAACTCAGAGAGTTTGGGGAGGAGATCTGGAGGGCTTCTGCTTTGAACTGGCAGGCCAAACCCCTTGATGTCAGTACTCCACATGCAACCAGCTGCTTCAGAGTCATGGACTTTGCAAGTCCTCTGAAAGTGTTCAATGATATCTGGCAACAAGACGTTATCAGCAGATCCTGTTGTGAGGTGAATTCACAAGGGACTGGACTTCTTGTACCAGTATATCCTACAGATGATCTGATCTGGAGGCCACTGTTGGTAAGCTGACCACTGCTCACCTGGAGAACCTCACAAGCTTTGCCATTTTGGAGATGTCTATACGTATTTGGACCCTGTTCAGGCTATGTTCAGACTGTTAGCCCAAATCTGATTTTTGGAATATTGTGACTGTATCCACCCAAATGCCATATGATATCCGATTTTGGCAAATCAGATCCAAATTACATTTGGAAGTGGTTTGAAATGTGATTACAAACAGATTTGTGCAGATCCATCTGGATGTTCTGGGCATTTAAACCAGATTTCAAAGTGTCTTTCACATCACTCACAACGCAACAGACAATGACCACGTCTGGGAGCAGTCGTGGGCTGGTAGCCGGTTCGATCCCCAGGCAGGTCATGACATGTATATCTATCCCAGATCTTCATCTGCAGCATTGTTACAATAATGAATGTTGTTCACTTTATCTGAGTGGTATTAATGTTGTGGCTGATTGGTGATATCAAAGGTACTAAAGATGAAATCTAATTAAGAGGAACCCTTCACAAAGCCAAGCAAATCCATTCCAGATGAAACAAATCTTCCTTTTGCAGAGACATTTGAGGACCATGTTTCATGTAAGGGTGATTGGTTAGGGGTGCTTAGGGTGATGCATTTGTTGCACATAATGGAAGAACAAATTACAGATTATTTTACCCTTCCCCAGCACCAGCCATTGAACCTGTGCACGACAGAGCAATTTTAGTCGACAGAATGCCAGGCTAGAGAGGTTTGTGCAAATTATACTTTATAATTATTCCCCCAAACAAAGAGGAGAAATCGGAGTCCTCGGCTGGAAGAGTTTCTGGGGAGAGCAAAGCACATTTGAAGCCATCCACAGGAGAGACTTGTCATCATGCCTGAGTCTCTAAATAGCTAAAGTGTAGATGCTAGGAGAAGCAGAAAAAAGTGTGTATTTATATTTTCCAGAGATCATCTTCCATCGTGCACATCACATACGACACGCATTAGCTGTGAGCTGACAGTGTAGGTAATAGCTGTCTCCACAGTATCTGAAAGGACTTCTTAAGCAGTCGTTCTCTTGGGGAAGGCCACAGTGTCTGAGAGCCTGATTGAATTTTTGAGATCTCTTCTTTTAAATGGTCATTAGACAAGCACGTTTAATTGGGACGATTCGGAAGGCTCACTCTGGTGAGGCTTTTTAAAGACATGACAGCTTCTACTTTGTGAAGACAAGAAAGTGTGGGCTGAATTTCACTGCGATGCAGTCGTTATCAGCACCTTCAGAGAGTTAATACGGGCACAAACTCATTTGTGAGCAGTCACTGCCTTTTGAACATACAGTGCACTTCAGCTGACTTGGAGCTTTTTGCATGAAGCAATTATTGAGTCGAGTCTGCACAAAGACTGTGAATGGCTCAGCGACGGGGGATCAGACAAGAGGAAGGGAGATATCAAGATCAACAGAACTGCTTGCTGGAATTAAAGACATTACTCTGAAGTTTTGGAGTCCCGACAAACTCTCGTTAGTAACCTTTTGCTAGTAACTTCACGCTGCACTACACATTAAAGCTTTCAATCTCAGTAGTGTCCATTGTCTCAACTGGTCACCAGTTGTCCTCCAGAAGGCCTAACCACCTGCTCCACCTCATAGTTTTCTAAAAGTGATTGGCTGGTGAAACAGAATAGGATGCAGAAGAAAGGTTGTTGAGCCCCGTGGGCAACCTTGGGCTTAGTTAAAGATCCAGTCTAGTTACTAGAAGGTTTCCAGTTCTCCATGAACTGACAAGACCCAAGTGAAGTGCCCTTAAACAAGGCACCTAACCCACAACTCCTCACTTGCTGTCATGGATAGGTGGAAAGATGAGTTCAAGCACATTGGTCAATGTATTACTTTTACTTCACTCGATCATTCCATTTCTGTTGGACTTGGCATTGGACCTTGAGCGCATATGCAAACTTTCCTAATCTGTCAGGAGCATACATTGAAACCAAGCAGGTCTTGATCTGGTTAGTACTTGGATGGGAGACCTCAAAGGAAAAGCGTCTGTGGTATTGATGGACAAACTGGAAGTGCTATTCCTGTGTTCTGTGTGGATTTGAATGCTACAGTGCAGTGATGGGGACAGTGTACTGTATAAACGAACAGGGACGCCTCTATATTAGGGGCGGTGAGGCCCGGCCCCACCAGATGTCTCTGTGGAGCAGTGTGTGATGATTCAGCATCCGTTTAAGCAAGTGAACAGTAGAAAACACCATACGCATGTACAACATGCTTTCAATAATGAGCTGTGGGGTACACTTATACTGGTCCCATGCTGGGAGCAGCCAATAAAAAATGAAATATTTGCTTACAAGAGCTTATGTGAATATCGTTTACGATATCAGTGTGGCTATGCAGCTTGCCACTCACAGTAACTCTTAGCCGCTGCTAGCGAGGTTATATAATGAATCGCGTTGACAATTTAATCAAAGTTAACAGATAATACACAGAACCTCAGTAAAAGATGTATTTCTTTTATTCATGACAGGAATTGATAGTATTTAAAGTTTCTTTGGTCATAATAACCAAAGGAAAGGCAACAGAATACCACCAGTAAGTCTCATGACATCTTTCAGATGGTCCCAGTTCTTTGAGGTCCAAAAAAGATCCCTGGTCATTTCCTCTAAAAGAGAAGAAGTGTTTGCATGGCTAAAAATGTAAGAAGTGCATTTTGATTGAGTATACAAACTGTGCATGCTCCACACTTTAAAGTATCTAAAGTCACTAATTAAAAGGGGTGTCTGGACATATAGTTCTCCTTTATGATAATCATCAAGGAGCCAGGTCTTAAACAGGGAGCTTCTCAAGGATTGCATTATCAATAAGGATTTCATTAGTGTCCTTTTGTATCGAGATCTTCACAGAATGCAAATGAGGAGTGCCTCCACAATCACTGGCCCAATTATAAACAATCCATCTCTTTACCTAGACTTAACCCTGAGAGCTATTTACATTCAGCCTATATCAAGGACAAGATATTAGCACTTCACTTATAACTCAGTCACTTATAAGTTCAGTCTCTCCTGACTTTACATCCCAGCCAACATGAAGACGACAGCTGGCATGAGAGGTAAAAGTGAAGCGATGATGCTGTGCATTCTGACAATGCCAAAAAAAGCAAACTCATTAGCACAGTTTGGTTGACACCAAGGCATCAGCAGCATCATTAGCCGGAGGTGATAGCTTATATGCTCCACACCTTAGTGTTCTGCTGCCCCACCTGCTGTAAAGTTTGCCCATTTCTCAACAACCCGGAGGGTTTTTGACTCAAATACACTATATCTCCAAATGTTTGCGGACACCACTTCTAAGGAATGCACTCATTGCTGGAACAGATGCACACACACACACACACACACACATTGTCTAGTCCTTGTAGAGAAGAGCTGCCAATAGGACAAGAGTCTCTGGAGCAGATAAACATGAATATATTGGCACCATGTCCAATGCCAGAGGGCTACAGTGGTTGAGCATTGAGCTGCGGAACAGTGGAATGATGGTGGTCCATCTTTTGGTACGAGTTGGGGATGAAGTGGGGTTGTGATCATCCAACATCTTGACCTCACTTGCCGAATGCAATCAAATCCTCCCAGCAATGCTCTAGTAGAAAGTCTTCCATGCACAGTAGAGACAATGACTCAAATGAAAGCAGAATAAACCTTATTTAATAACCTTGATTTTGAAAGTCCCAATACTTTTGTCCCAGAAGTGCATGAACTATGCCTAAACGTATGCCAAATTAAACCGCGTCCCCTCATTAATTTTCACTGTGGAAACCTTTTTGCAAGAAGGTCCATCTGTTGGTGTAAAGTCATAAATACCTGTGCAGGAAATAAGCTCTCACAGCAAGGGTTAATGTACCATAGAGAGCACAGCTTTATGTAAATATGCATCTGTTCACTGAACATGGAATAATTTGTGACCCGGCAGTAAAGCTATTTTTTTTCCGTCTCTAACTGCCTCGCGAGCTGCGTGGAGATGAGGTCTCGGTGTTGCTGTGGAGCTCTCTGTCAATTGGTTCCATTAGACTAATCCTGCACTCCATGTGAAATGCTTTTCATTTTTCTATCTGCATATTCAAAACCTGCGTCACGTTAGGAAATTAGACGAAGGCTGCTGCTCTGTGAATGTCATGTCAGTCAGAGAAAGAAGCTGGAAAGCACAAGGTGCTGACGTGGGTGCAAGATTTTGTTCCACACAAGCATTTAAACATCAAGAATCAGCAACGATTTAACTGCTAAAATTGGGTTGATGTGCATCTGATTGGGACAATGAAAGTCCTATAGGTGCTTACTTCTAGAGTACTTTTCTAGACACTCAAATCTGTTTGACCTTTGGGACAGACAGTCTCCTCAATCGCGCAACCAATGGTACAGCTGATCTGCACCAGAACCACACATTAGCGATTAGACAGAGGTAGGTGTGTCCTAGCCTGTTTGGTGCCCTCCAGAACAACCACCACATGGTGAAGAACTCTACCAGCTCTTTACAAATGACTGACTGCTCATGCCACCCCTGACGACATGCCGCCCTGAGTGGCTGCCCATACCACCCTTATTAGAAACCGCCACTGCAGAGAGGTGAAATCAGACTAAGCTAGTCTTTGAAGATGGAGATGACTAGGAGTGGGATGTTTAGCCAGGACATCAGGGTAACACCTCAAATCTATTATATGAAATGATCAGGGATCTTGACCATCAGAAAGACTGTTTATACAGTAGTGTCATCACTGCACGGGAGCATTAAGATCCACACAGAACACAGTAGTGCCTCTTGCTGTCCAACACCACTTCCAGCAGACACACTAATTTTTCCTTGGTGGTCACCCATCCACAAAGTGCAATTGAGCCACCCAACACACAACTGTTCTTTGGGCGCTGTGGATAAGGCTGCTTACTGATCTGGGCCGACTAGTGCATTTCACTGCATGGATGAGTTAAATGTAAAAAAATAAATGTGCAAGCACATTAGTCAATGTCCCTTCACTATCCAGACCTTAGCTTCAGTGGTTTACATGTTATGCAGGGTCAGTGGTTTTAATGGTGCGGGACAGTATGGGGGGATAAAATATTGCAGACAGTATGAATGCAAGATATTTCACGTTTTTTCCAGGTTTCTTGAACGGAAATGACCGTCCACCTGGAGGACTGTGTAGAGCACTAGGGTTAACCCAGGATAGTGTGCCAACCATATCTGGACATACCTGCATACATTCAATAACACACCATTTAGAGTAGACAGACTCCATGTTTTTGGACTGTGGGAGGAAACCCTCACAATCATGGGGAGGACATGGACACTCCATCCAAATGGGGAATTGAACCCAAGACCTTGCTAACCACCAAGCCACTGTGCCAAAAGCATAGCACAGTACCTCATTACCAGCCCTAAATAACCCATCCCAGCTCTTTTTGGAATGTGTTGCAGTCCAAATGAAAAGAAATTAAATGAATTTGACTTGACAAAACATGCAATATCAATGAAATACTAGTCTAAAGTAAATGTAAGAAAAACATTTCCGCCAACAAATGATCTCTAGGTTTACCTGAGGTCAATGGACGACAGTCTTAGTGTAAACAACTGTCAAAAAGCAAGGACATGGTAAGCAAGGACATCAGTGCTATACAAGCTCCCTCTTCACAAAAAGCAGACAACACAGCACTATCTATTCTCTACCACCATAACCGAGACCATATCAGTGGTCATCATCGCACTCTTTGTTATGTCAAATGGGGTTGGGTTCTCCAGCCTGAACACCATTTCACGTGGTGATCTACCTTTCAAAGAGAATGTTGACCTCTAAGCCGGTACTGTCTGACCCTAGCTCAACACGGTCAGGAATAAAAGCCTAAGCAACCAGCAGCAGCAGCACCAGCCCAAGTGGGCCTTTTATTCACTTTGAAGTACAAGAGGGAAATATATGAAAAGGAAACATGGCTTCTGTTGGGTTTTTTTGGTATTCCTTGGTCTCCCTTTGCCTCCGGGCTTCAGCAGTAGCTCACAATCCAGAAGACTATTCACCATCTGAGCCTCGGAAAGAAAGGGGGTGGAAAACAGTCATAACACCATGCCATGCAAAGCTGTGGTGAATACAAATAAAACTGAGCTATGAAAAAGGGAAAATAACATTCACATAAGAGTAACAGCCCATAATAATTAACTTAATAATAGGCCTGAAGAACATGCCAGAAATGATTTACTCTGAGCACTCAACATATCCTTGCTTTCAGCTTTAAATACTACAATTGAGGAAGTATGTCCACATCACAATGCGAGGCCAAATTATAGAATAAAGCAATTTTATTAGGATTGAAAATGTCCTAGGGGCCCCAAGTGGCTTAGAAGGCTAAGACGCTGACACTATGACCCGAGGATCGCGAGTTCGAATCCCGGTCATGGTGTTTGCCATCAACAGCCGGGGCCCAAGAGAACAAAAATTGGCACTGCTCTCTCTGGGCGGGTAGATGGCGCTTTCACTCTCCCTATCACTTTCACATTGCAATGTCTGCTGACTCAGGCGTCTACTAATTGGTCCAATCGGAGCTGGGGACCCTGTGTGCTTTCCTCCGAGCGTGTTAAGCTCTCCAGTGACGGTGGTTCGAAAAAGAAGCGGTGGCTGCATCATACGCAACAGAGGAGGCTTGTGCTTGCCTGCACCCTCCTAGTCAGGGACAGTGCAAAGTGATGGAGAGAGGCCTAATGGAGGGGATGGGCTAATTGGCTACCACTACATTGGGAAGGGGATAAAATTGGCAAAAACCTAGAAATAAATTATATATATATATATATATATATATATATATAAAAGTCCTAGAATGCTAAACTCTATGTATAGAACATGGACAACTGGAGTAACTGTCTACTCTCCAAAGAAGGGCTTCTTCTAGACTTTGTAGGATTTGATTGGATTCAGTGTCAAACACTTTACTCCACATAAATAAACTAGCACAGAAAAACTGGCCGATTCTAAGAGTTTCATAACATTTACAGCATTTGGCAGACATTCTTATTCAGAGTGACGTACAACAGTGCTTTGTTTCCATTAAGATAATTCTCTCAGCTAGTACAGACAGATCAGAATCACACCGAGGCTTCTTGAGACGGAATGACTATGGAGTTCTCAAACAGGATAGGAAGATGCAAATTTCAAGATGCAAATCAATGCTTCCAGGAATTAATAGAAGCTCAGTGTCACTAGGGTTGGTGAGTTGTTTCTCCCAAGGTTTCTTCCTCCAGCCTTGAGGGAGTTTTTCCTTGCCACTGTTGCCTTCGGCTTGCTCACATCGGGCTTAGATTCAGTTTGTTTGATATTAAATATGTAAAGCTGCTTTGTGACGCCCATTGTAAAAAGCGCTATATAAATAAATTTTGATTGATTGATTGATTGAGTTGTCATTCACGTAGAGATGTCAGCCAAACATGCTGAGATGCGGCTGGATAATCTCAACTTCTTTTATTCCATGCACATCTCTCATTTCCGTTCACTCATTATCTCTCTCAGACACTTTTCTTCCATGCCGTGCAACTCTCTTCTCATTTCAGGAGGGTTCATTTGCCACCCATTTTCCCAAAAAACAAAAATGATGGATCCTCCAGGAAGGGGACAACTCTTTTTGGGCACTGGGATCCAAAATGAGAAAAATAAAAAGTGAAAAGTTTGATGTTACGTCAGATATAAAAAATGACAAATTTCATTTCCTATTAGGCAAACAATATCTCCACACACCCATTCACTCTCTTGCGTACCATGCAAATCATTGGTTATCTTCCTCTTATTTCTCCTCAGCTCTCCGTTCCTCTAATTTCAAATTTCACTCATTTTACCCAAACTGATCTTAGCATCGGCGTTATAAACCGAACAATCAGAGCAGAGCTCATCAAATTATTCATGGGCTCACCAGAAAAGGCAGAATTGGTTATTTCAGGAAAAGGCAAAATCTTTTTTTTTTTTTAAATGGGTATGAAAAATACATCATAGGTATTTTTCACCCCAAAGTCACATATCTTCTATGTAGACATCAGAGAGCAATTTATACTGAACACAATAAACTGAAAAAGGCCTTTAGCTCTTTCTCTTGTTATACTGTGATGACAGCATTTTCCCCGGTGTTATTATTGCACCTTGTAGCTTTTCCATATCTATAAATTGTACTACTTTAAATTCTTCCTCCCAATTTCAACATTTTCAGCTGTAGTTATTTCTTGGTTGGGAAAACTCTGGGTCATCATTTAGTGATTAATGGCTTCCTGCCCTTGAGTAACTGTATCGTTATCATAAAATCAATAGAGGAGGGCGACAGTAGTGTTTGAAAGAGTTTTTATTTCAACACATGTGGTTTTTCTGTTCACTTGGTAAGTCAGGCTATTCTCTTCTGACCCTTTAATATGATGTATGCATCCACACAACCGATTTCTATGGAAGCAGGTATACAACATGCAACAATCCTGTGAAAAACTAATTGCTGGATGGTCAAAAATACAAATCTAATTTAATGTAGCTGCCAGATGGTTTCCAAGGTTCTAGGAGATCAGAAACAGTCACTAACAACTATACTCCTATGAACACATGTGTCAGTCTTCCCAATAGTAGCTTTCCTCCCATGGTTTACATAAGATAATGACAACTCATCCAGGAGAACGTCCAAGGAAATTCAGCCCCACTTACAATACTGGCTCCTGCATCAAAACAGTGCAATATAAAATGGGCTTCTGGGCTTCAGCCACATGCATACAATTCCATCCTGGGTATATAGTGCACTATTTGAGGGCAGGATTCAAAATTTCATAACTCCATAGAGAATATGGAGCCATTTCAGATTCAGCTCAGGTCTCTGAAGTCTCGGCTAAGGTAAGAAAGAAACTGAGCAAAAGTGGCCTTCGTAGAAGAATAGCAGAGTAGAAAATACTGCTAGCCAAAAGGAACCTCAGTGGTCATCTCATACATGGACATCTATGCTTTTTGGGATGTTCTTTTGACATGGTGCAGTGGAACATTGGTCCAATTTTGACATCCATCCATCCACCATATTCCACTTATCCATATCCAGGTCGTGGTGGTAACCCGAGTAAAGTAGACCAAACATCTCTCTACCCAACCACCTCTTATAGCACATTTTGGAGGATCCCAAAGCAAGTTGAGAGATATAATGACCAGGGAGGCGTCAAGGAGGCATCCTAATCAGGTGCCCTCAACCGCATCCTCTCAACATGGAGGAACAGCAGCTGTACTACGAGTCTTTCCCGGTTGTCTGAACTCTTCATCCTTTCTCTAAGGGAGAGCTCGGATACCCTACTAAAAAAGCTAATTTCAGCCACTTGTATCCGTGATCTCATTCTTTCGGTCACGCAAAACTCAGGACCAGGTGAGGGTAAGAACGTAGACCGAAAGGTAAACAGAGAGCTTTGCCTGACATTGAAAATTTTGACATTTAAAACTAAAACCAGCAAATGTGTTATTGAGGTTGTGAGAACTGATCCTCACTATTATCTGCAAAAAATAGGTTGTAAAAAAAATGCAGGTGACTCATTGGATACATCCTTCTTTTATTTGAATTGAATAAATGAATTCTGTTTCAAACATAAAACCAGTTACCTAAAATTGGTTGTGTTAAACCAATCAATCATAATGTCCATAACTGATGAATCTGAAAATGCATAAATCACAAATAATTGTTTACATATATTTGGACAGGACAGTGAAGCAGCAATTAAAGTGTCTGACATTCAAATAAAGGTATAAGGAAAAACAAAGTATGACACTACAATGAAAAAGACCATATTTACACATAAATACAAAGAAAGAATGAAAAGTTCTCCCTACTATTTATATAGTGGATTTATTCTGGAGAATAAATATGCATGTTCTACACACCACTGCTTCATTGTCCTTTCAAAACTAATAAGCCAGACAATAAAAAGGCTTTTAGAAGATGCTAATCGCGCTATGGATTTTACCACTGCTTTTCTAATTGTAACCCATTTATATTAAAAGTACTCAATTCTATAGCTTTATAAAAGCTGAATACTTAGGTTTCTGAGGCAGGCTTCCACCTTAAAATGATAAGAAATACTTCAGTTGGTTAAGAATTAAGTGAAAAAAAATCTATCCCTCTAAAAATAGCTTTAAAATGTCAGTTATAAACATCTCTTTATCTGTTAATTGAATGTGCCCGAACATTTGATACAAGTGACACACAGAGAAACACAAATTACAAGAGTAATCCTTCATTTGGCAAGTCAGAGAGCAGTGATCTGAACTTGTAAATTAAACATGTGCGAGGCGAGAATGGGCGCTGTACCATTGTGTGGAGGTTAATTGGTGTTCTGTAGTGAGAGCCGGGAAGCAGACAGAACTGCACAGGTCAGATCAGGTGTGTAGTAGACCGGCTAAAGGTGTGGTACTTCCTCTCAAACACAGAGGACAGGTTGACCATTGACGGGGAATGAATAGCCTAAAAAGAAAGGCACACAAGAGAGAGTGAGATACAGAGAGAAACAAAACCTCATGGGGTCTCATTCACCAAAACCTGCACTCATGATTTCTCACATTTGCTCTTGAGTAAGACTTCCTGATCTGCTCTTGGTAAGATTGTAAACCACATGCATTTACACTCAGCAGTCTAAAGAATTTCCAGTTAGTCTGTTTGAAATCTGGTTGCTGGAGCACAATATGCAAATCAGCTAAAAATGCCCCTGTCTTTTGGACAGTAGTCTGACCAGCCTCCCAGAATTTAATTAACTTAAATAGAAACTGCTTGTGCTCAGCCACTTTTAGGATTTTTCTTAGACTTCCTGTAAAAAAAACCCTTCATATTATATTTTATCTGGTAGCTCTTTAGAAGCTGTTGGCCGAGGGTTGATCTGATACTTTTTGGAACAGATCTGGTTCTGAATGTTGTCTGTAGTTTACTCTGTACAGTGTCAGTCCAGATGGATAATAAAAATTTAGTTTGGTCCAGGATCAACCATGTTCAGCCTCTATAATTAAACTCCTTGTGGTCATGGATCAAGTTTGTTGAGATGTACTGTATTGGGTGGGGTTTTGTTTGTATTGGGTGGGACTTTTGGCTGTACTGGGTTGGGTTTTGACCATTTGGCAGGGTTTGTTTGTATTGGGCGGGCTTTTGGTTTTAATTGGGCGAGGCTTTGGTTGTATCGGGTGGAGCTTTTGGTTGTATTGGGGGGATTTCAGTTGATGTGGATGGGCTCTCTGTTTTGGTTGTACTAGGGGCTTTCAGTTGTACTGATTGAGTTGGTTGAATTTGTTTGTATTGGTCACGGTTTTGACTTGGTCAAATATAGTTATAGTCGACAATGTTTTGGTTTTGTTCTGGCCAAATTTGTTGTCTAAGGGAGATGAATGCATTTACACTACCATGATATATTTAAAACTGTCAGATCACCCCCTAAAGTGGTCTGCATGAATGTTTTAGATTAACACATGTATATTTATGTGGATAATCTGTATTTGAACATAATCCTGATACTCAAGAAACATGAGATGTCCATCAAAGTCATGACATGCTCTATAACTACAGATCGGACAATGAGACTCATGATAATTTAAGATGAGTTTCTGAAGCAGTTCTACAATTAATGTCCACTAATAGCAGCCTCATTGTGAAGCTGAAAGAATCACATTTTGAGTTTTCACTGATTATGTTCAGGTACTCCTGAACTTTAAGTGTCACTCTATGGATGGACAAGTAATTCCAATTTAGAGATTTCCTCTTGAGGGAGTAGAGGTGTTTGAGCAATTGAAGGCATGCTTTACACATTTAAATGGAAAAGGTCCAGCCATTTTGCCCTCTGGTATTGGTTCCCTTTAATTGAAAACTAGGTTTGATTATATGTTGGTGAAAAGAGTGTCTGAAAAGGAGGACAAAAGCATGCGAGGAAACAGTGATTGCTTCACAAGGCTGCTATGGTTATTTTAAAAATAAATAAATCAAATACATATTTGACCTTCTTTGAGTGTCTACTCAATTGCAGCAGGAGTCTCAACTAAAGGGACACACACTAACACACACACTGCATTCTTCCCTTGTAATCCCACATGGAAATGTGAGGGTGAAAGAGAGGTTACCAGTGACATGAACCCAATTTATTCCCCTTGCTCTTACACTATCTGTTGCTATATCCACCAGCCAGAAACCTTTACACATACACACACTTTCTCAATCCAGCCTAATGAGACTTAAGGCGACCCTGAATCTGGAGCCATAGAGAAGACAAATGTCAAAGCACACTGACTGCAAAACAAACTTCTACTCAAATACTCGTGAATGTCTGGAGCTCCCACTAATACCCTTGTGCCAACATGTACACTTCAACATAGAGATGCCATTTTATCAGACTAGTTATGATGGAAATGATTAAATCACTGCCTGACCATGCCATCATGAGTCAATAACACAAGCATTTGAAAAACAAAGTACTGGACTGCTCTTCATACATCAATACGCCATAACACTGCATCCATCCCTTCATTATGAATCACAGTACAATGAAAGCTACACACAATGTACTAGATCAGCCTGTCCATCGTCCTATAACTGTATATGGGAACACTGTGATTGAGTTCCTGCATGACTTAAGGGCTGAGAAGTAAACGCCCCTCTGGTTTTGCTTTAAGACAATTAGAACAAGATGATGTATACTGTAGTTAGGTAGGTATGTATAGTTTTTGGGTTTTGGTTGTACTTTTTTTGTTTTTCAGAACACACAAACCAGGGGTGTCCAAATTCAGCCCTGGAGGGCCGGACTCCTGCAGAGTTTGGTGATTTCTCTGCTCTGACACTACAATTAAACCTGCTCATTACCTGCTGAGCTGAATCAGGTGTGTTTGATCAGGAAGATCACAAAACTCTGCAGGAATCCGGCCCTCCAGGACTCGATTTGGACACCCCTGCATTAAACGCTGTTTAGACAATTTAAGTTCCTTTGAAGATGTATAGTAACACCTCATACAAGATGTGCCATCTCTCCCTTTTTTCACACTTCTTTTATTTGAATACTCAAATTGTTATTGTGAACTAATGTTAAACTTTTATCCTGTTCTTGGTAGAATTCCTCAAGTTTTTATTTCTATTATTAGTCCATTTTCATATATGTAGTAGTAGCCAATTAACCCATCAAATCCGCTAGGGGGCTCTCCCCATCACTTTGAAATGTTACTGACTCTAGGAGAGTGAAGTCATGCCCAGCTCCGTTGGACCAATCAGTAGACGCCTGAGTCAGCGGACACTGTAGTGTGAAAGTGATGGGGAGAGAGCGCCATCTACCTGCCCAGAGAGAGCAAGGCCAAATTTTTCTCTCTCTGGCCCCAGCTGTCGATGGCGAACAGCATTACCGGGATTCAAACTTGCGACCCTCTGGTCATAGTGTCAGCATCTTAACCCACTGAGCTACTCTGGGCCCATGTTTTCTGACTGGAACAAAGGAAACTGACTCTGGCCAATGACTGATCAAGGCATGCGTGTCCTTATGTGAAAATTTTTGAGTGCACAGTCGTTTCATCCACAATTACATCAATTTGTCCACATGCCCCATGGCGCATGATGAACCAGGCTTAAGAATCCAGTCATGTTCATTTTGTTTGACTGTATTTCACTATGGTTGATTAAAACACTTGGGTTGCTTAAAGTGTTGTCTCGAGCCTAAGCTAAGCATCTGGTCAACATGGACACCCCACTCCCAGGGCAGTGTCATCAGGTTCCTATTACAATTAGTATGAATAATGCTAAGCCAGGAAGTTTAATTGGAAATAGCAATAGATCATTTCTTTATTGTAATGACTGATTATTTTTTAAACAATCTGACATGACCGGTTAACAAAAAATGGCCTACAGGCAGTCTTATCAGTATGGCTGCTCTAGAAGTGTTAGAGTCCCAAAGTGTCAATTTCAACACTCTACTGGCATCTGGAGAAAATGCCTGCATAAGTGTGTACCAGCAAAACCAACTGTGACTGGTTAGTAACTAGGGATAGTAGGGTAAGTAGATATGCACCAATATGAAATTTCTGGGCCGATAATAAAATTATTGCACTCATACTTAGAGCAATAGCCAATCATTTCAAAACAACTTCATATACGGTTTGTATATTAAGTGCAGTAAACCAAGTTATTAGTTGTAATTATCGGCCATAATTTCAATATCGGACAAATTACAATAATTTAGTTTATCGGCAAATGATACATCAGCTGCTGACATATCATCCAGCCTTATTAGTAGGTGCCACCATGTTTCCCCAAAGAGTTAGCATTAGTGAGATAGAGAGCCAGATGAGCTGTGCTCACGTCATATCGCCACCTAGAGGAGAGTCTCTTTGCGGTGGGTTCCGGGGGCTCTGTGCTGATCTGGGGGAACCAGCAGATCTCTGCACTGCCTCGCAGGCTGCAGTGTGACCTGGGATGCCTGCTGGGCATGGTTGGGAGCTTGAGGCTGGGTCTCTGGAGGGGTGGGCTGGTTAGAGTTCTCTGGGTAGCAAGGGGGGCGTGCACAGATGGGCACCCTAGTCCGAGGAGCATTGTCCAGAGAGTTGGAGCGCTGCACTACTGCATTCTTATTGCAGCCATTCAGGCTGAATGTAGAAGTGGAGCGAGGTATCTGCACTCATGCATGAACACACACACACACAATGTACAGAAGAGCATGTTAGCCTTGCAAACAACATCCCTCCTACACAACAGCAACTGCTTTCTCTAGAATATAAAGTTGGAATTATTTAAATCCATCTTCACGTAAAATCTGGTTCAAATATTTAGCATTACTACTAAATGAAAATGGGTTTTTCCCCCCAATTACTCTTTAAAAAGACTATGCAGAATATGAGACCAATGAAAGCTAGGCAGAAGCTACAGAATAAATGGCTGCAGTAAGAAAATAACGCAAATGAAAACAGTCACATGGAACAAGTGCCAATAGGCTCATTAGTTTCAGCCCAGCTTCACTCTCTGTAACATTCTTGCTGAAGGCTTATTTTACCATGTAAGGTGGTTCTGAGGATTTAATTCTTTTTCTGCTGCTAGCTCGGCAGCAGAAGCAATTGTATTTGTGAAACAAAACAAAATCATACATTAGAACCCACAGCAGAGTTATAAAGTGTATGCTAACAAAAAACAAAAAGGTAGAAAGTAAAATGTCAATCATTCCATTTCATGCTTTCTAGGGCTGTGAAATGCATTTTCAGAAAGAACATTTATCACTTTCCAGATTTAGTGACTATCGTTTCCAGTTTTTAGTTTTAAAGGAGTGCAGGGACAGAATACAATCATAAATCATTCACAGACTCTGAGAAATTCTAAGAATCATTACATTACATAGACTTATTTACTACCTTTGCAGCTCTTGCCGTTTCTAAGCCATAATTAACTTGAGGAAAAACTGCCCAGCAATAGTGCCTGCACAGAGGATGCGAGTGGGGATTTAAATGAGTCCAGAGTTAACCTTTCATTATCTGTCGCTGTGTACTAAAGACATTAGAGAGAGAAACCTGATTATCTCCTGGAAGGAGCGAACAGACTTTACCAGAATTTTCTGGGATAATCTACCAATTTTTTTGGGCTATATCAAACACTGCCTGAAACATGGACAACTAAAGGTGTAAAAGTATTGATACATTTGAGTATCACAATACTATGTTTTTCCATCAAAAACACAATACTGACTTTAATCAACACTTTACATTTAAAGATTTATTGTTTATTTTGTGTTGTGCTTAAACCCCGGGACCACTAGATGGCAGTGTTGTAATGGACCTTCAGTCATTAGACTCTTCTACTGCAACAGAACCATGTATTGTAAAGGATGCACGGTTGATTAAAATTACATTTTTAAAATTTGCAATATTTCATCTTGCTGACAGATACTGAACCATAACATATTCATTATTCATTACTTCATCAGCTGATTCTAGGCTTGCATGAAAATGTAAAATGATCAACATCACAACAATTATTTTACAAATTAATTTACAAAGTATCCCACGAGAGTTGAAGATAGTTGGTGCCTAACTACTACTGTGCAAGCTCATCAATTTTTCACATATTTGCCAGAAAGTATTTTAAACGCAGAGTTGTTTCTGTGGTCTATACTTAATAGTCTTTTCTATTACATACATTTTTAATACACCATAGATCAGAAT
The DNA here is from genome assembly GCA_036984385.1 of Crenuchus spilurus. Taxonomy (NCBI): domain Eukaryota; kingdom Metazoa; phylum Chordata; class Actinopteri; order Characiformes; family Crenuchidae; genus Crenuchus; species Crenuchus spilurus. The sequence goes on from BRDA01012079.1 coordinate 20,389, forward strand.
TACTGTAATGGTTAAATAAAGGCAACTGCATTGAAAATAAAATGTCACACAGCTATGGCTGTGATATCACTGCTTTACAACCCCGTATCTGAAAATGTTGGTGCAGCAGAGAAAATGCTAATAAAAAAACGCAGGGTTTTTTACATTTGCCATTTATGAAGACAGTAGGAAGCCAATATGTTTTATGCTTTGTCTGGTCAACTTAACATATGCATTTCAGGCATGCAACACATTCTACAAAAAGAGGGGGGCAGGTGCAATTTAGGGCTACTAATGACGTTAAAAAATGTGGAGGAATTCCATTGTATAAAAGGACAAGGGTGCAAGTCTTTCAAAAAGACAATGCAAAACCACATGGCGGCACGGTGGTTTAGTGGTTAGCACGTTCGCCTCTCAGCGCTGAGGTCTTGGGTTCGAGTTTCGGAGTTTCCATGTTCTCCCCGTGTCTGCGTGGGTTTCCTTCGGGGACTCCGGTTTCCTCCCACAGTCCAAAAACATCGAGAACAGATGAATTGGCTACTCTAAAAGAAAAAAATTACCCTGGTGTGTATGAATGTGTATGTATGTATGTATGTATGTCCAGATATGGTTGGCACTCTGTCCTGGGTGATTCCCCCTAGTGCTCGATGCAGTCCTCCAGGTGGACGGTCGCTTCCGGTTGAGAGTACGCTGTGCACGATTGGCTGCCGCTTCTCGCCAGTGTGTGTGGTTGTAAATGGAGTGTGTTGATTGTAAAGCGTCCTTGGGTAGAAAGGCGCTATATAAATGTAACGTTCATTCATTCACATGCTGCATACATTAAAAAGGCATGGCTGACAAAGAAGGTAAGGGTACTGGACTGGCCTGCCTGTAGTCCTGACCTGTCCCCAATAGAGATGAAAAATGTGACAACCCTACATGACTTAAGACGTTTGCAGGAAAAATGGGACAAGATAATACCTGAAACACATCATTGCTTGGTATCCATGGTGCTAAAACATCTTTCAGAGAACAAATGGCAACATTACAGGAAAAAGTATATCATCCCAACTTTTTGGAATGTGTAGCAGGCCTGAAATGCAGGAATGGATGTATATTAACAAAAAAATTTAAGTTGACCAGATAAAACAAGAAATATCTTGTGCTCATACTCAGGGGCATCGTAGTGGGGGGGAAAAGTGGGACTGAGTTACCAGGGCCCCAAGTGGGGTGAGGGCCCTTGAGGAGTCTGGGATTTTATTTTCCTTTAAATATTAAATGAAATAATATTTGATAATAGGGGGCGAGGGGCCCTGGGCACTGCTTGTCCATAGGGCCCAGAATTTGGTGCCACGCCCTTGTTCATACTGTATGAAATAAATGTCAAATTAAAATGAAGAAAACACTTTCCATACTGTCCCAAAATTTTCTGATCAGGGATTGTAGATTATCACAATATTTGATATTGTTTATTGGCCCAAGATTATACACAACATATTATAGAACTATGTTCTATAACTACGGATATTGCATTAAGTCTGCCACAGAAACATGCGTCTACATATTAATGTGTTTTAGATTTATTTATTTATTTGCAGCAGTTGAGAATTTTGTGAAGAGTGCATACATTATGATGAAACTGTCTATGGAAAAAATGCAACATCACCACCACACTTTGGATTTCAATATTTGCAGCTTTAAATCCTTACTATAAAACTTAAACAGTGCAGTGTAAAAGGTATTGAGATTAAGCTCTATAGCATGTGTTATATGTAATTTTTACACAATCAAAAAGGAGTAATTAATATTATATATATATAGCTAGCACTCCCAAAATGTTTATTAAAAGTATTAGGTCATTTTAATTCCTTAAACTGTTACTAATTGATCAAAAAGTATTTTGTCTAATTATTGTTTAATTAGTCTTGTAAAATGTTTCATAATTACTCTGAAACCAATACTCTAGTAATGGATCTATGAGAGTCAGACTTGACATCACTTAGGGTTTAAGGGGTTAACAGTTGCTGTTGCAGTGGGGATCTTTGCATAATTGATCTGGGGATTGCAGGTCTCTGTTCAAGAATAATTGCAGCCTATAAACTCTGCTTCCAGCTTACAGTGAGTGTGACCTCAACAAGATTGAAATCGCTGAATACATTTTATGATTTGCAGTCAGATCGTCAAAGTGTATCCAAAAGCAAAACATTGCTAACCCTCTTTTCTGTCACTTGTATAAGCATGAGAATTGGGGTAGAACAAACAAAAAGCTGTAAATAAACGTTTTCCATTAAAAAATGCTTAAGGAAAATCATGCTTTGGCTCCTAATAGATATTTACATTCGGCTGTATTACAGAAAAATTCTGTGAAATCCTGCTCCTGTGCTCATTTGTATTTCCTGCTTGATATTTAAGAAATATACTAAATGGATTAATGTCAATCGATTGTAACAGCAATCTTGTTAATCACAATAATGGACTGAGATTAATCTTGATTAACAAGGTGTCTAAATACTAGTTTAATTTTTTTTTTGGAGGGGGGTTACAAAATACTTTTATTACGTAAATACATTTATTGTACTGCAAAGAATCAATGATTTCTAAATAAACATCCAACACCTAACATAGCCACACAGATGTTTAAACAAGCTGTGAACTCACTGCTCTTTGCTACTCTTAATGTTCTTATGTTATTCGTTTTTTTTAATATACGTTATCCTTTTTTTGAAGCATTTTGTATTGAATATGATAACTACACTGTACAGAAGAAAGAA
>BRDA01012079.1:23217-34445 GCA_036984385.1 Crenuchus spilurus
TGATTAATTTATTTATAGGGCTGTCAAAGGTAACTCAATTTAAAAAATAGTGCCATTAACGCAAATTCCATTTGGCCCTGCGAGTCATCCGTAGTTCATGTTGAGATTTGACGCCGTGCAGCATCATCAAGAGTAGATGAGTAAAGGCTGCTATATACTTTCTGCATCGAGTGCTGCACGTATGATGATGCAAAACTCAAGCGTTTGACATTTTAAAATAATCTTAATTGACATTTTTCACTATACAGTGGAACCTTGACTTACGAGTTTAATTCGTTCTGTGACTGAGCTCGTAACTCAATTTGCTCATATATTAAATTACATTTCAACATTAAAATGAATTGAAATACTGTTAATCTGTTACGGTAACCCAAAAACCACAAAAACTGATATACACCAAGTGTTTTTAAATAAAAAAATAGTTTATAAATAGTGTATAAAACAATAATACTATACTATACAATAATATACTTTGGGATACGAGCAGACCAACATATGATTTTTTTTAAGATACGAGCTGTGACTCAGTCTGTATTTTTGTTCGAGGTCTGAGCAGCTGCTGATAGTTGGCGCGTTGGCGCAAAGGTCCTGTATGGGCAGCACAACACCTGCATCTCATTCTTTTACCCTCAGAATCAAGTCCAATCTCATGTGCTGTACTCCTTCTTGTATACTTTTTGGGGAAAAAAAATTTATAGTAAAAATGTTTTAACATCTTAAACCTATTTAATTTTAATAACACACATACAGTAATTATGCAAAAAAAATGATTGCAAAAATGCTTTATACTCTTACAGTAAATCTATATCATTTTAACATACAGTAATTATGTAAAATACTTTTAATATTATTTCGTGCAAACCCATCATCCATCTGCCGCCGTGAACATGTGGAGACTCATTCTTTCTACCACAGAATCAAGTCCAATCTCATGCACTGTACTCCTTCTTTTTGGAAAAATTTGATAGTAAAAATGTTTTCAACCCTTAAACCTATTTAATTTTAATAACATACATCAAGTAATTATGTTAAATACTGTACTGTTAATATTATTTTGCGCAGAAGAAGGACCCAGCCTTTCACAGCTCATCATCTGCGTGCGCGCCAGCCCTGAACATAGATATGCTTGAGTGTAAATTGTGTTTTGTACTAAACTGTAAAGAACAAAAAATGGCATCCCCTTCTTCAGTTGCTGAATTTCTTTGGCAGCAGTCGGATGCTGAAGTGAAATGGGAGAAGAGAGATTTTACTGTACAGCGCGCACTACGTATCTACACAGTACCGCGCACATCGAATTCCCTGCAAATTTAAAATGCTACAGCCATAATTCCCCAAAAATTATTTTACACTAATATTTATTGAAATCTGAAATTGAAATATTTTGTTATGCATTGGTAAAGTATATATGTGTGTGTTTTTTTAATTCAAAACATGTCTTTTTGTCCATAATTTAGGATGGTTTGGGGATGTTTCACAGGGCTGGAACGGATTAAATCTATTTCAGTTATTTTAAATGGGAGAAATTTGTTATACGATATACGAGTGATATACAAGTTGACTGACTTACGAGCTCTGTTATAGAACGAATTAAACTCATATCTCAAGGTACCATTGTGCATGGTAAAAGAGAATGTAAAGAAAAATTGGTTTGAGTGTATTTACATTAAAGATCAGACTTCTTTAGTGACTTTTTTTCACCACACTTTCACTTGCAGGGTGTTTCAATAAAATCCTGTCCAAAGACCTTAGTTTGATATGGTGAGATGAATTGTGATAAAATATTTTTATTATATATATGATTTGGGTTCATACCTTTTTTAACAATGTTCCCATTTTTGTCATTTTAGACATTCAAAACTATTCTTTACTGTTAAAGAAATATGTCTGTTAAAAATATTTGGTGGCTGCTTGCCAAACTTTGTAACATGATTAATTTGCTTAAAAAATGAACAAGGCTTCCAGTTTAACATGTTAACAATAACCATCCAAAAATGTTCAGAATGCGAGTAAGAGAGCAAGAGACACTTACAGCCAGTGTTGAGCTGCTAGTCATCCGAGACATGTGATCAGAGCCTATGCCAGGGCTCTTGTCATCTGGGGTACTGCTGGCCATGAAAGCCCTCTGGATCACACGTTTAGGGGTTTTAGTGAATGAGAATGCCCTGGTGACCTGATGAACACACACACACACACACACACACACACACACACACACAGATAGATGTCAAATGCCTCCGACAGAACTACACTTGGCTACTGCTTGCATAGTGTGTATGTGTGTTGTACCACTAAATTAATTAAATATATTAATTGATGACTCAGATAATATAATCACATACACCCGAGTCTGAAATAGAAACCTTGCCTGTGTGCTGGGCTGGATTAGAGTTAAGCACCTGCTGATATTAATCTAGTGTCAATACTGCTCTGGCATTTAGTAAAAAAACCAACAAATGAGTGTATATATTACACACCACTCCCACCCCTACCTTCTTTGATGTTTTTTTGATGGCCCTGGAGGCTCGACTCAGCGTGCTGTCCATATCCTTTGTGCTCACTTGAAGGGAGTCAGGATCAGTGCACTGAATGAGGTCTTCCTGTTTCAAATAGATGCCCAATATTTAATAAAATATACAGCCATTCTGCTGTCATGCCAAAAGAAAGAGAGAAAAGCAGAGGAAACATTTATAGGAGGTATGTATCGCCACCCAGTGGAGGACCCATGGTGTGCAGTTCAGCCACACTAACATTCACCTGCAGGGCTTAGTGAAGCTTGTTCTTTAATTATAAAGGGAAATATATACATCTGTCTGGCTGGAGCCAATTACACGTGCCGTTTGGCAGGTCTGGGCCGGCACTCATGCATCAGCACAAGGGACCTGTGGCGCTGCAGCATGTAGATAAAGCCATCTGCCTCTAAGGTGTAAAGTTCAAGCACAATTCCACTTCTAATTACATTAATCTGTCTTCCAGCTTAACCACGCTGGACAATCTAATAGGATTAACCAGCACCAAAAAGGCCCACGCGCGCCACCTAATTTGTTGCTGTAATAAAACGAAGCGGGCCCTAATAAAATAAATAATTACGTTAGGGCCTTCATCAGCCTCCAGACAAGGGACACTAAAGAAGGGGTCATTTGGGGGTAGAGCTGACGAGCATGTGCACGTGCACTCACCGCATCAGCCCTGCAGATCGTGTTGGCCACTTGGCGGCAGAGGGTCTTCAGCCAGGCTGACTTGAGCGTGTCCTCCGCAGTGAGCTGGAAGATGAAGAGCAGGTTCTCTTGCTCGGTTGGGGGGCGCACAACCAGAGCAAAGGCATTGTGGCACTCTGCAGGTACACAATACTTTCATATGAATTATTACATATACATACTCATTAACTTGTATAGTGAACACTATCCATCAGTGGCTCTGAAGCAAACAGAGAAATAGAGTTTTAAGAAGACTTGAGCCTAAAAAGCTCAGTTTGGAGGATAAACTGACCGTGGTTGCGGTATGAGAATGTTTGATTATGGGTATATTCTCAGTGGCTGTTCGTAGGTATAGCAGGGATGCGAGACAACAGTAGAAACGTGGTGCATTTGGAGTAAGAAAGTCTGAAGAACTGATTCTGATCTCACCTTCAGTGTCTTGCAGATCCAGCACTCTACGGATCTGAGACAGAGGCATGAGCGCGATGTGCTTGAGCTGGGCCTGCGGCCTCATCTGTCCCAGAGGACTCTTGAAAGTGCTGATCACCTTATGTCTTTTCCTGGCAATCTGGACATACGCAAGCAGGCAAGAAAGAAAATTACCCTGTGCGTGTGCCCGTGCTAAGCTTATAGTAGGCGTATGTGGAGGCTGGCGAGTGCGCGAATCATTGATCAATACTGTTCTAAAGCTAAACGCCCAGGCTCATTAGCGACCCTTTAATCCTACAGTGCAGGGCCCTTATAAGTGACGCAGCAAGATGCGGAGCGAGAGATATGAATACAGAGGAGTTCGTCAATGAATAATTGAGCAGATGGAGCCCCAGCTTTCCCCTCCCTCATTAACAGGCCAGACCTAAAGCTGGGCAAACAGGACAGCCACAGCACAAGCAAACCCCTGGTCCATCAAACATGACCCCACACTAATCAGGAAGACAGAAAGCTGCCAAGTCAGCAAGTATGGAGTGCTCATGGCATGTGAAATCTGTGATTGGGTGATGTGGAAAAACATTGAGGGGGCAGAAGCAGTGACTGAGGGGGAGGACGAGAGGACTAGCTGGCTTGATAGAGTGGCTGTGGAGAGGCCATTAAACAAAAAAAAGTGTATATTTGTGTGTGTGTGTGTGTGTGTGTGTGTGTATACAGAAGGGAATGGCAGTTAGTTCTAAAGAACGACCTTCGGTGAAGGTTGTCATCTGAAAGAATATCTTCATCAAAGAACAAGCACAGGCAATGACACACATCATGTAAAATAAACGAGTGCTTGACTAATGTGTCACATATACTGTCCAAATGTTTACGGACACCTTTTCTAATGAATGAACATAGACGTACACACAGCTTATCTAGTCCCTGTTGAGAAGTACTGCCAATAGAATAGAGCTCTCTGGAGCAGGTAAACATGAACTTATTGGCACCATGACTAATGCCAGGTGTGCTGTGCAGTGCACAGCACTGAGCTGTGAAGCAGTGAAACTGTGTCCTCTGGAATAATGGTGCTCCATCCAATACTTCTGGGAGGAATAGGGGTGGTGATCATCCACCTTACTACCGCTCTTCACTGAATGCAATTAAATCCTCATAATAAACCCTTTGAAACTGAATGTATCCCAATACCTTTGCCCATATACTGCATGACAGCCAGACATACAAGTATTTCTAAAAATATGAACATCTAACAGGCAAAATAAAGATGTATTCCTTAATGAGTGCAAGTGTGAACTTGCCTCCAGACAGTCGTTGAAGAGAAAGAGTGTGACATGTTCGCCACGGTCACAAGGCTTATCTCCCAGAGCAATAGTTTCCACTCTGTGCACCAGACTCCGATGAGATGACAACAGATTGGCCTGAAAAACACAAACGCACCCCACACAATCATGCACGTTACACTACTGGCACCATCACAGTGCATTCACTTTTGTAGAGGCAAGAACACACTTGTTTATTCATAGCGTCTTTCAAATGAGTCACAATCTTTGTGATTGATCCAAAAACAAGGGCCTTGGAAAAAGATCTACATTAATACGTTCTGTATGGGTCCTAAAGGAAGAAAAGAGCAAGATTATCACGTTGACTGCACAAGTCACAAAGCTTTTACAAGTCCTGACGGAAAGAGAGAAGCACAAAGGAGCGTGCTGTTTAATTAAGTGAAATAAATAGGGATGTAAGCTTCACTGCGCGGAGGATAGGCCCGGCGCGTCTGCACTATGATTTAGAGATTAGCGGATCGTCTCTGTGCATAGAACTCGGCTGAGTAAACGCGTAAGCGACTTACAGGGCAGCCATCCACTTCGTAAACCACATCAAAGATCTGCTTCTGGCCCTCCGTCTTCCTCTTGTCTTCATTTATGTGGCTGGGTTGAGATCAGAAAGAAGATTCAGAACATGGCACATGACCAGCAAACACAGAAAGCATGTTGTGAGTAAAAGATATGAAAGAGACTCACGTCATAACCTCTTTAAGGGATTCAATGGCCTTCTCAAGGGTGACTTTATCAGGATTATCGTCAGAGGTGTGCTTTTTAATATCTAAGGGAGTACAAGGGAGCAAATGAAAAAAAGGGGGGAGAGATTTTCATAATCGTAGGGAGACAGATACAAGCAGAATGTGGTCTCAGGTGCAAAATACTATTTAAATGTCTCTATTCAAGCTGTTCAGACGAAAACGCTAGGAAACCTGTTGCTGATTAAGAAGCATGTCTGAGTGTGTTTATGTCTCACCGTTGAGCAGAAGAGCCACACTAGGCAGTCTCTGCACAGGACGAATCAGCAGCTCCACAAGCGTCTGCCGTCCACACTCAGGTTTGGCCTGATTGATCTAGACAGAAGTTTACAAGAAATACAAAATAAGTCTGATTTACGCACAGAGCCTACAGCACACTCTTAGCTTGCAGACACAGACATGACAGACAAACTATACCTTTAGGAAAGCGTGAAATCTCGGCTTCTGTTTCTCACACCTCACAATCGTCTCCTTGCTCATCTCGAAGAAGTTGACAAATGGTGGGTACGCTTTCACCAGCTCTCCAGACTGGGAGAGAGAAAAAGAGAGGGAGGAGGTTTTACAAAGGCACCAAGCTACTGCCAACACAGGCCCACTGGGAAGATCACAACAGAAAAAAATAAAAATAAAAAAATCACACTCACGTATTTCAGAATAATGTCTCCGACACTCTTGTCTTCCGACCAGTTCATCACCAGCTCCTCCAGGTCCGCCTGTCCAAAGACATACATCAGTGTTAATATCTGCTCTAGATGACTCAGCAGGCTTACCTGCTCAGTCGCAGGTTCAAACAACACCGCACACCCACCTTTATCCTGGTGTGCACTTCAAAAATGTCTGGGATGCTGCCAAAGATGGTCTTAATCTCCTCTTGAGCCAGGATAGGGCCTCCCACCTGGCCCTCTTTCTCCAGTGGATGTTTGAAAAGCTGGAGGCAAAAAGGTCAGAATTAACAAAGAGAAAACTAAAACCCTTCCACAGACACCCAAGTGGCATTTTAAGGCCTTATCAGACTAATCTTCCTCTACAACGCCAAGCCCAATTTTGGAGATATTATAAGGCACAGCTAGTGACAAAAATGATCAGTCTCGACCGATGACATTGACAGTGCAGCAATCACAGCTCTTGTGTATAATCTCTCATACCGTGTGTGTGAGTTAGTGTGTATGTAGGAGTGTGAATCCTTGAGAAAAAAATAGGCTCTATGGGGCACAGGTGTTTGGATGTAGAGTGGGCTGTGTTGACCATTCCACTGTAACGCAAATCTAATTCATTTTCTCCCCCACTGGTTTGGAGCACTGGTACAGACCGATAAGGCCACAGGCAGGCACTGTGGATTGCCATTGTGTGTGTGTGTATGTGTGTGTGTGTGTGTGTGTGTGTGTGTGTGTGTGAGAAAGGGAGGGAGAGAGACCTGCAGAACCGTGGCCAGGATATCCACGTAGTTGCTCTCGGTCTGGTACAGTTCCTTGGACACCTGCCATCTTGCCGACTGCCTGGGTAGGACCGGTGTGGAGCTTTTAGAGGGCCTGGCATTCTCTGAAATGCATCAGTACACATAGAGAGGTGAGCACCAAGATAACCTTAAGAGCAGCTGTTTTCTTTCTAGCTTCTCCCATCACTCACACATACTGAATATTCACATTATATTTGCATGGCTGTATTCCAATATACACTAACTAACCACATCACTAGGTACATAAATTGTAGCTAAACTTGATCAGATCCACTGACCATAGTAGGTGCACTCTGTAGTTACAGACTATGGGTACAGATAATTAGACTATGGTCCCATCTTCTGCATATTTTATATTCTTTCCAACTGTTCTTTAATGGTCAGGACTCTCAGAGGACCACCAGAGTAGGTATTATTTGGGTGAATCATTCTCAGCACTGAAGTGAAAAAAAGCAAAGCTGCTGATGCTTTTAAACACCTCAGTATCACTGCTGGAGTAAAATTAGTGCTTCAAAACCAGTCAGCGACAGCATCCCATGACCACCAAAGAAGCATTAATCAAACTGCAGCAAACAGATACAGTGGGGGAAAAAAGTATTTGGTCAGCCACTGATTGTGCAAGTTCTCCTGCTTAGAAAGACAAGAGAGGTCTGTAATTTTCATCATAGGTACACTTCAACTATGAGAGACAAATGAGAAAAAAATCCATGAAATCACATTGTAGGATTTTTAAAGAATTTATTTGTAAATTATGGTGGAAAATAAGTATTTGGTCAATAAACAACCAGCGAGAATTCTGGCTTTTACAGACTGTTAATTCTTCTTTAAGAAGCCCTCCTATTCTGCACTAATTACTTGTATTAATTCCACCTGTTTCAACTTGTTATGTCTCTAAAAGGCAACTGTCCACACTCTCAGTCAATCACACTCCAAAGAGCTTTCTAAGGACAACAGGGACTAAATTTTAGACCTGCACAAGGCTGGGAGGGGCTACAGGACAATAGGCAAGCAGCTTGGTGAGAAGGCAACAACTGTTGGCACAATTATTAGAAACTGGAAGAAATACAAGATGATTGTCTGGGGCTCCATGCAAGATCTCACTTCATGGGGTAAGGATGATTCTGAGAAAGGTCAGGAGTCGGCCCCGAACTATACAGGAGGACTTGATCTATGACCTGAAGAGAGCTGGGACCACAGTCTCAAAGAGAACCATTAGTAACACACTATGCCATCATGGTTCAAAATCATGCAGGGCATTCAAGGTCCCCCTGCTCATGGCAGCACATATCCAGGCCAATTTCAAGTTCGCCAATGACCAGAGGAGGCCTGGGAGAAGGTTATGTGGTCAGATGAGACCAAAATAGAGCTTTTTGGTACTCAAGTCCACTCGCCAGGTTTGGAGGAAAAAGAATGCCGAGTTGCATACCAAGAACACCATACCTACTGTTAAGCATGGGGGTGGAAACATCATTTTTACAAATAAATTATTTAAAAATCCTACAATGTGATTTCCTGGACTTTTTTTCTCATTTGTCTCTCATAGTTGAAGTGTACCTATGATGAAAATTGCAGACCTCACTCGTCTTTCTAAGTGGGACAACTTGCACAATCTAGTGGCTGACCAAATATTTTTTTCCCCCACTGTATTCTGTCTTTGAACTTACATCTTGTGGACAAACAAGGTATATACAGGAGTGGACGGTGTTTAAAAACATGAACAGCTCTGCTGTGTCTGATTCACTCATACTAATGCAACACGTCAGTGCTGAGAATGACCCACCACCCAAATAATACCTGCTCTGTGGTGGACTGGATCACTGAATAACAGAGTGAAAGGAGGCCAAGTGTGTATAGCAACAAATGGACTATGTAATTAAACAAATGGAGTCTGAAATTGTAGAAATACAAAATGCACCTGTATAGCATGGAGCTATATGGAGATACCATTGTGAGAGTGGCCAGTGAGAGTTTAAATAAATTAATCTCTCTCTCTGCTATAAAATGAGCCTCTCTAGCTGATTTGGGATTAGCCCGATTGGGCCAGACTTAACTGGTAAGCTGTACACACCCTCCAACTCTGATGGGATTTCGAGCGGGAACTCAGCTCGACTGTCCAACCACTGTCAGCACTTTTCCACCAACACAGAACCGGCACCGTTCTGGTTCACGAACCTAATTTTGAACCGTTCGGCGCATTTCCACCAACAAAAATAGCGGCCCGAACCAGGAACGTTCGTTCGCAGCGGGAAACAAAAAATACTTGGTTTTTCAATGCGAACCAAACGAGCCTGCGCACTCAACGCAAGAAGATGGCGACTCGTAGCGTATTGTGGTCCATCGAAGAAACTTTTTGTTATCTATTTGGTGTTCTCCGGAGTTTCAGGAGAAACTTGAGGCGAGTATTAGAAAGGAGAAACTCTACAGCGAGCTGGTGGAGAATTTAGCTCGGGCAGGTTTTGTTCGTTCAAGAGAGCGAGTGATAAATAAGCTAAATAAGCTAAAAAAGGACTACAGAGATTCTCAAAAGGAGCTATCGCGCAGTGGAGCTGGACGAGGGAAGACGAGATTTGACTTGTGAAGTGAAAAACATTTGTATCAAGAGCACAAATGCTCGCAAGTAGTCGATGCGCTCCGCCATCTTTGCTTATAATTCCGCTTTGTTGATGGCGTACACTGTGACGTATCCTCGGTTCAACTAAAACTAGTGGAAATGCGGGCTGGTTCACTAAACAGCACCGAGGTTCTCATAAGCCTGAACGGCACCAGTTCAAGAACCAGAGTTATTTTGGTGGAAAAGTGCTGTGTGTGTCCTGTTCTGCAGCCTTCTGTGGAGTGCTTGTACAATGAAATGGCCACTCTCTGCTTCTCCTACACCTCCACTCGCATTCATGTTTTCTCTTCACTGGCCTCCGGTGCCTATGCCTGACCTCCACACTACGCTCTGCAACAACAATGCAGCCTCACACTGTAGTCTGCCTGCTTAAACACACACACACACACACACACACACACACTACTTTCTCCACCTACACTACAGTTCACATCCACTACCTCTCGCGCCTGTTTAAAATCCCCAGCAGAGATGCCAGAGCCGAGGAACCTCTGAGGTTGCAGGAGTTCAACATCGAGGTCAAGTGCCGAGCAAACAGTCAGTACATAATAACGGGTTGTGCTGCTATCGCTCTCTCTCTCTCACCTGACAGAGCCTTGCAGGTCTCTGGGGTGTTAGAGATGTCCAGCAGGGAGCCCATGGACAGTGAGTGCTCTGCTGAGGGCCTTTTGCGAGGAGGAAAAGGTGAAATTTCTGTCTCTTTCGTTAGCTGGGCCAGGGTTTCCCGCAGTCGCCGTCGCTTCCGATTACTGGTGGGTGTGGTAAGGGAAAGAAGAGACACGGCCTTCTTCATGGCAGGACTCTCCGACTAAAAGAAAGAAAGTTTAAGTATATAAATAGTGACAGTATAGAGTTTAGATAGACAAGACAGTTTACATGGACAGATAGACAGACACAGTTTAGACAGGTTGTTACCTTCTCATAGGAATACATTGATTCTCCAGCTCTAGCATCCATCTGAATACTTCCCCAAAACCACTTGAAGGAAAAACAGAGTAAACAAAAGGAAATACAACCAATAAGTCAAATTCATTCATCAAAATGTTGAGAATACTCAGAAACAAGTGGTGTGAGAAAATACTGACACACTTGAGTATAGTTTTATATTTTGTGATACTTGATTCTCTAAAACACTGTACAGTGGAACCTTGACTTACGAGTGAATCAACTTATGAATTTTCCAAGATACGAGCCATTGATCGGTAGATTTTTTGCTGTATGATGCGAGATCCGAGTTACGTGCGCGCGAACTTACACCAACTGGCACTAGGTGGCCCAGTGAGTGTTCAGTTCACATGAATATCTTGCAAAAAGTCAGTGAAGATCAAGTCAGAAAAAAGTAGCAATTAAATTTAGCTAGAAATTGTAGCTTTAAGTGTGTAAGTTAAGCAATACAGCACAAAATTAAGAAGTGCCCCAACCTCCTCCACCTCCGTCAGCATCTTAATCTGATCTTCAAGGTAAATA
>BRDA01012081.1:9365-21083 GCA_036984385.1 Crenuchus spilurus
CTCCACATCATTGCATTCAGTTTTTATTCACAATTTGTTTAGTGTCCCAACTTTTTTGGAATCCGGTTTGTAAAAGCTCATTGTGGTCTTGGCTCTTATTTGACAAGATATCGTCACTATTTTGTTGTAAATTTTTGCTTTGAATTAATTGTTTCTGTGATATCAGCAGTTTAGCCCCGCCCATTCATGCTGAATTTATAAGGAGTGTTTCAGCTTGTCTTCTGAATGTAGTGCGATATAGGACAACACATCAGAACAGAGGTCACTTACCTATATCAGTCTTAAAGGCACAGTAACAACAGTCTTTATGTTTCAGGGATAAAGTAAGATTGGACAATGCTTATATGTACAAAGTGAGAGGTGCCTACTTTGAAGAATCTAAAATATAAAAAATATTCTGGTTTATTTAACACTTGTTTCTTTACTAAATAATTTAATATGTATTTCTTCATAGTTTGGATGACTTTAGTATTAATCTACAATGCAGACCATTTTTAAACAATGAAAAATCACTGAATAATGTCCAGAAGGTGTCCAAACTTTTGACGGGTACTGTACATGCACTGAGTCTATGAAAAACAAATCATCAGTAACATACAATAAAAATAAAGGCTATGGGACCTTGAATGTTGTAAGTATTAAGTATGTGCACTATAATATTGATCTTAAATCAGTCTTAGACCCACATATCCTAATGAATATGATCCTGTGCACAGTTGGTGTCTTCCCCATGGGCTGTGACCTTTACTATCAGTCCCTAAAGACAGCGTCTATAGTGTAACTGCTAAGACATCTGCATGACTGTCTATTGATTGCTCTAAGCTGCTCCATCCTGAATATACTGCCACTGAAAGGCTATTGCTCTCCCATGGCTTTAACTGGAGCACTGGGACCATAAATGAATTAAGCCCACACATGTAATGCACATCATACCATTTCATTGCTCCTTATCTCTTCAAGTCATGTTTTTAGAACATTTCTGGCTAGTCTTGTTTTATTGTGGTTCCTCAGTGTTTGCCTCAGTGTTTTCTTGCCACTGTTGAACTTGGAGAAGCTCATTAGGTCGTTTGACCTTCATTTCTGGTAATCTACTGCAGACAATGTCTGATATTCACTATGCAAATAAAACAGAATCTTCACCTTCAGTGACTTCTTATTTAGAAGGTCTCTGTGTGTAAATATAAGAGCCCACACTTCAGTTCCTCACAATAGTTCATGAATAATTTAGCATAGTTATTAAACAATATCTCTTAGGTTTATTTCATAAGCATGAAGTTAAAATGTGCAGTGTCATTCAACTATCCACTTGTCAACGTCTTCTTTGAAATTCCAAACCAAAATTGGGTGTGGCTTAAACTGAAAATGAGTTTGAGCAGCTGAAAGTGGCTGGCAGCCAATCAGCAGTCTACATTTTGGAACAAGCATGTATATTTGCACATAAAAATAAATAAAAAATAGTGCAAAAACTAGGTAATTCAACTTATTACTGAATGACGTGAAATTTTAAATGAGTTCACACATTTAGATATTTAGATAGATTGGGGGGTTAGATTGAAACCCAGAGCTGGAAATGTTTAGATTTATTTATTTTTTTTTTTAATTTTTTGATAGTTTTCTCTTTTTCCCAAAGTGGTAGTTGCCAATTAACCCAACCCATTAGTGGCTCTCCCCATCACTTTGCACTATCCCTGACTCTAGGAGGGTGAAGACATGCACACGCCTCCTCCATACAGCCTCCGCCTCTTTTCAAACTACCACTGATACACCGTCACTGGGGAACCAACGCGCTTGGAGGAAAGTGCAGGGTCCCTAGTTTCGAATGGACCAATCAGTAGACGTCTGAGCCAGCGGACATTGCAGTGTGAAAGTGATAGGAAGAGTGAGAGCATCATCTACCCGCCCAGAGAGAGCACTGCCAATTTTTGCTCTCTGTGGGCCCCGGCTGTTGATGGCATGACCGGGGTTCAAACTCGCGATCTTCTGTTCATAGTGTCAGCGCCTTACCTCGCTGAGCCACTCGGGCCCTGTTTAGATTTATTTTTAAGAGTGATATTTTTTTTCTGGAATATGTTGTTCTAGAACTGTAAGGATGGTTCATGGAGTTAATATTGCTACAACATAAATAGTTTAAAAAAGAATTGTAACAGCATTAAAACAAAATTCATGCATCATAAATAGCTAAAACATGATTGTTACATCATAGGTTAACAGTTCTGTTATTGCATTTAACTGTTGATTAGTATGTTGTACAGCTCATTAAATCACAAATCCAGATTCTGAAATTATTAGAATATTTCATTTTAATATATGTTACTCTGTGTAATGAATGTAGCATATGTGTCAGTTTACATTTTTTAATTTAGTTATGAACACAAACATTTTCGCATTAGAGTCCTTTTTGGAGATGCACTAGTATTAAAAAAGCAAACTGCACTGTTACCATTACTTCCTCATCAATTCAACTGCATTCCACAGGCTCTTAAATGTTAACGAGTGCCCTCAAAATAAAAATAAAGTGAAAGTAAACTCATGCTCATTTGCCCCACTTTCCAGTAGACAGCATGGACTGACGTTCATTTACTTCAGGACTCTTCCCTTCAGTGACATTCAACCACCGCTCCCCTCCCCAAACACATTCATTTACTCTTCCGTTTGCCAGGGGATCCCCAACGGGGGCATCCATTTGACTGTAACCTCACCCCAAACTGATGCTCATTCTCTGTGGACGTTTCCCCTGGAATCTCATGTTCTATTTTCATTTTCATTGAGAGGAAGGTGGAAAAGGATGAAGTGACGTGGGCTGAGAAGCAACCATGGTGCCTGAGGTTGGCACACACCCACTTAAAGCTTTTGTGGTTGTGACACAAGGATTGTCTTCAGCCAATGATATCACAGGTTTTGTTGAGGAGCGCCACATCCTGGCAGATGCAGTTTTCTAATATTTACTTTGGTACCCAGTTTATGTTATTTTCACTGAGAGACTGCAGTGTTGCAGTCTGCACTGTTACCACACAGGAGACATAAGTGACTGCTGCAGACCTGTGCTCTGATCTTTTATATGGCGGAGATGTGATGAGGACAACGCCTGCTGTCAAAACTGTAATACACGTCAAATTACACAATAAATAATGTGGTGATTCTTCACACTGAGTGACTTTTTATTTTGTTGTTAAATGCATCCTATTCTGGTACTCCAATGTACTTTGTTCTTGCTTTTCATTCTTCTCTCCCTCGTCTCTCTCTTTATTCACTACATAGCCTGGTCTCATCTGTCTGATTGGCATTTGAGCTCGGAGGACCGTATATATTTCAGAGGCAGTGGAGGAGCTGAAACCTTAGTAACTCATCTATCATAACCAGGGGAAAGCGTGCGTGCGCTGAGTGCAGAATCATAGCGCGTTTGGCGATACGTGCTGCACTTTAAGCTAACGTTCCTCTGCCTGAATGTCAAAGTGAGCAAACTGCACAGCACATCCTGCTTGTAAACACTGCAGATCGATGGCAGTCTCAGTGCACAAAACATTCTAATAACATATCTGTAAGAGAAATCATTTGCTCCCTGTGTGCCTGGATGAGTGTTTATTTACTGAGCTGGAGTCACACACCTGGCCCCAGCGCTCCAGAGTGGAACTGAAGGGCGGGGGCTGCTGGAAAATGACAGGAAGATTATGGGATGTGGGCGAACGAGCGAGGGGACACTGACCAGCTGCTTATAGTCGATCTGCTGTCGGATGAGCTTGTCCTCGCTGAGGGAGTAACGTGCCTCTCCAGTGATCGCATCGATAGGCCCTTTCTCCATCTGCTGCTTTATAGCGCAGTACAACATGAAGAGAGGCTCTCCAGCACATTCCTACAGAGAGAGAGGAAGAGAGAGAGAGGAAGTGAGGGAGAGGAAGAGAGAGACAGAGTGAAAGAGAGAGGAAGAAAGAGAGAGGGGGAGAGAGGAAGAGAGAGAGAAAGAGGAAGAGAGAGAGAGTGAAAGAGAGAGAGAGGAAGTGAGAAAGAGTATGAGAGAGAGTGAGAAACAGAAGAGAGAAAAAAGACGGAGTGAGAAGATGAGAGCAAATGAGGGAAAAGATGGCAAAGAGAGTGAATGAGATAGAGAGTGAAGAATTAAATGGAGGGAGAATGAGAACGAGATGAAACGAGAGAGACATAACAGAAGAAGGGGAGAGGAGAGGGGCGAGAGAAATAGATACAGAGGAAGAGAGAAAGAAAGAATGAAATATAGGAAAGAAGTGAAAGGCAGAAGGAATTCGATTGAGAGAGTAAGAAAAAAACAGGAGAGAGAATTGAAGAGAGGGAAGAGGAAGAGAGATACAGAGGGAGAGGGATTAAATGGAGAGAGAATGAGTGTGAGGGAGAAGGGGGTAAAGAGAGGAATTTGAGAGTGGTTGAATGAAAAAGAAGGGACAAAGAAGAGAGAGAATAGAGAGAGAAAGAGAGAGAGAGGAGTTTTAAACTGCTGTGATGAGGAACATATTTAAGTTCTCTTCTCAGAAGTAAAACCCTTAAAAGAGCAAAACACTTCACAAATCTGTCATTTTCATGTTTATAAGGAAACTCCAGAGCCTTTAACAGGCTGAACACACGATTCTATGATTGACAGGTCTGAAAAACACCTTCCCAGGTCACCAAGTGTATGTGTGTGTGAAAGAGAGAGAAAGAGCAGTACAGCGATGATGACGATGAGGATGATGAGAGAGAGACGAGTGGTGACTAGATGTCCAATCACATTCCTTTTTACATGGCATTTGCAAGGAGCGAAGAACTCGCCAATTATCCACTTAAAGGCTATTGATGACTAAGCAGCGATACTGAGAGAAGGCCATTATTTAGTCCTTAGGCAAGATCAGCTTGACATTATTAATTACAGCCTGACATCCTGATTCACACTCTGCTACACAAGAGGGAGAGGCAAAGAAAGAAGGCAGGAAAGAATAGACTGAGTGCTCAGACCCAGCAAAGCTCTTAGATGAGGAGCACGTACAAACATATTCACAAATACACAGTGTTCTGTTCTGTGAGAAATCTGTACTAACCTGAAAAAAGCCACCGTGATGGATAAGGTTAGTGAGTTGTGTAGTAGTGAGTTTATACACAGTTCTGTTTATATGGCTTTATTTTGGCACTGTCGCAATTCCCATCCTAGCCTCCAGAAGGCTAGCTCTCTGTGGAGCACTGTTGGAGGATGGATGTATGTGGCAGGACTTTTTTTTTTGTGAACGAGCCTTAAGTAAGCTTGTGGAAGCATTTCGGAGTAATTACTCCTGGAGGCCGGGGTGGTGGCCAAAACACTTTAACATCTGCGCTGATGGGACTTAAATACACTTGGCGGCCGGCCAGGGCTGCATTCCGAGAGGGCATTTCCATCCCGGAGTGCACAATAGGCCTGATGTTGCCGGCCTTAATGCGAGCGGTCGTCTGAGAGGAGCGCTACCGCAGCATATGGACGGGGTGGTCATTTTGCTCCGCGGTCTGGGAGCACCTGACAGGAAGTGGGTTTGAGAGAGTGCCCTGCTAGCCTCTGAGGGCTCGTTTCAAGCCTGGGCTGAAAACCGTGGCATTCCTGCGGCTAGACCTGAGCTAGATTTATAACACCTCTTGCCATGAGTCACCACGTCAAACGCATTAGCCCAGCCAAATCTCCACATACAAATCAAACGGGGCGCTAGCTGGCCAGCCTGGAGACAGGAGGCTGAGAGTTGGCGCAGGTACTGGTTGGGTTTTGTTTATGTAGTGAACATGAAGAATAGATCTGAGCGTGATAAATAATGTCTCTTTAACCGTTATGTTGTCTTATGGGTCAAATATAACCAGCTACTATGTCTGCCAGTAGAGAAAATTCCCAAAAATATATTTTTTCAACTTGAAACAATGACTTTATACATATTTGTGCTATTTTTCTGCTAAAAAAATGTTTTCAAGAAGAAAAAGAAGAAGAATAGACCTCTATTTTCATAAAGAATGTAACTATGTCAGGTGTATTGTGATGAAAGTGGGTGGTGTCCACTGATCTTCCTGCACTGTTAAAGAAGGAAAACTCAGATCTTCACAAACAGATCTGGGGTTTAAGCTTCATTGAACCTCTAAATTTGAGGAGTTTTAGTGAAGGTAGGTCATTTTTGACCTTCTGGATAACAGAATGTTAGGACTACTCAAAGGCCAAGCCAACTGTATTCCAAACACTGCCAGAAACCATATAAGCAAGCCCAAACCTGGTCTGACTGATCGGCTACATCAGAGCATAAACAAATTAAAAATTTGTTAAAATAGTTAAAATAAATTTTTTAAAATTAAAAAAATAAAAAATATGATTTTTAAGCCAATCTACTACAAAAGCAGGAAAAATCTTTCAACTGCTACAAACCTTGAGGAAGCGATGCAGGAGGAATGTGAACCAGTTGGTGAGCATCTTCTCTGCCACAGATTCAGTTCTGCAAGAGAGGTGCAAGCTGTTACAATCTCAAAAGTTCTGTGCTTTTCAAAGTCTTATTAACAGAATTGGAGCAAGGTATTGATATCACACCTTCGAAGCAGCAGCTTGGGATGGTTGCGGTTCTCCAGGTTCTTCTCGATGAGGTCAGCCAGGAGCTGCTTGAGCACCACAGTGGCGTACTCCATCCTGCCCTGCAGCGCCGCCATGAGGAGCGAGGCCACGTTACCTCGGTCACGCATGGAGAAAGACCTCTGAGCCTCCAGGGTGTGGATGAAGGTCAGGAGGAACATCTTATTATGCAGCAGCTGGCTGAAGAGACGCAAGGCCTTCTCCACATTCGCTGGAGACTGAAGAGAGAGAAGAGCAAACACAAGCAAGAGGGAGAAAAAAGGAGAGATAGGCAGTTGTATTAAACAGCGGGAAGAATGAAGAACAAATCACATTGCTGTGCTGGGGTGAATGAGACAGATGAAAACAATGGGGAGAAGAAAGTGTGCCATTTTTTTGCCTGACTGGCTGCGGTAGAATCTCAGTCTTGGCAAAAAAATGTCATTGTTGAAGGACTTGTTCTTTCCTGCTGACTATTTTCAAAACATTTTTTTTGTCAGGCACGTCTAGAGACGGCTATTCCATGGGGGCCTTGTGGAGCTGCTGATTTCGGTGCATGTGCCGGAGGTTTTAATTAAAAAGCGTGCAGAGAGCGGCACGTTTGCTCTGAAGTACACTACTGAGACAGCGCTAGTGCTGCGCTGCAGCTTAGGGGAGCTTTTTAAAGCACATCCACCAGCCCCTTTTTTCCCTCCTCTTCTTTTTGTTTGGCAGCAGGATTAAAAGAAGAAGAAGAGGGGGAGGGCCCTGTGTTCTGGCAACCTACTTACTGCACATCTAAGTGTCAGACAATACCTGAGGATAGACACAGAGAAATAAAGCTGCTGTTCCATCAGTCAGGTTCTCTTACGTCTAGCTCCTTCAGAACAGGGTGCTCCTCAATGCCAGGGAACATCACCCTCATGGTGTAGGTTCGGTACTCTAGGAAAGGAATCTTCACGCCGTCCATGTCGTTGGTCAGCTCCTGAATGTCCGTCTGCAGTTCAGCAAAAGCTGGAGATGAGAAAGGTCAAAAAGGTGGAGGTCAGTGAATGTTTCTGGACCTGACATCTGAGTAGAGCTGCACTCAAGAGTCCAGTGTTTCAATAACCAAAGGAATTCTGTATTCTAACTTTCAGTACTTTCATACAAATAAGCCTCAATTTCACATATTTCTGTTTACCACTGAAGAGTTCTATTTGTAACACAGAGATCTCATTTAAAAAGTGTAAATTTGGTGTTAAAGACTGTTGAGTGTTTTTATTGTGAGTTTTGTGATATTTCATTCAGCATCAGTATCAAAGTCAAAATTCTAGTATTGTGACAAAGCTACATCTGAACGTCAAGGCCTGTAACGTGCTCCTTTACCTGGGAGGGTATTTCACAAAGAAGGACTTCAGTTAGCCAGCTAATTTAAGCCTTAAAATGAAGCCTGTGGTAAGACGAGAGATGAATTATGTTCTTCTTACGAGTCCCTACTTCTGGTTAGTTATCCAGATAAAGTAAGATGTTCTACTTTATGAAACATCTCCTTGTGGCTAATGTTCTTTCTACAAGGCTCATTTAAATCAAACTCATCAAATGTAATTTGCTCTGTTATTTATTACATGATAATGTGATGCATCAGTACATTTCTCCTCATTAAAGATGAACATGACTGTGAGTAATAGAAATGTATTATTTTAATGGTTCAGTCTGTTTAGGATTCTGTAGGAAAGTTACAGTGCATTATAAAGTTAAAATATCTTTGGTACAATTCACTAATACAGGTCTACTGAAAAGGAAAAAAAAAAATATATATATATATATATATTAATTAACTTAGATTTTCTTATTATATATATACACACACACACACATACAGCTCAAATTTTTTTTGCACTACTGGGCAAATAAGTTTAGCAAAACTAAGCTAGTACATTGTCTGCAGGGACAATGCACATTTTAATTTTACTGTAACATCCAGGCACATACATAAATGAAAGGTTTGCAGCTCACCACACATACAAAATACACAAATAAACTCATAATGTGTCCTATTACACCCATACACCATAAACAATCTTGTTTATATACAACTGAAGTAAAAAAATCTGCAAATGTGAATAAGATACAGTGCCAACAGTGCAGTGATGCAAGAAGAGTTATTAATATACACGAGTGATTAATAGTGATCAACAGTCATCAATCAGTCAGGAGCCAGTTTTGGGGTTGGGGGTGCTGTGTCTGAGCATGTAGGTGTAATCTTTAAGTTTCCTTTAGCGCCCACCAGAGGATAGGAGGAAAAAACACCCACAACATGATATCAGCTGCCCAGCTGTCATGAAGAAGCCATATTGGTTGAACACTGATCACGATGCATTGATACATTTTTATGATGGAGTCCATCCAGACTCTAACTGCTCTAAAACAGACAGAGCTGCTACGTATTGCTGGTTTAAATGAATGAATCTTCAGTGCTGCTCTGCGGCTGCTTAAGCTACACAGCAGATCCCTCTAAACCCCACGAATAAAACCAGCTTCAAAGGATGAGGACATTATGACGCCATGACCCAGTTCAATCGCTCCATAAAGACTGCGTCAAACCCTGCATCAACTTCAGGCCTGCTGCATTAAACACACACACACACACATACACACACACTCTGGCTGTTATGAAACGACTGCAGTGTGATGAAGATGTGAAGAGGTGGAGGGTCCTGAGAAAAGAGTGCAATGTGAATTCTAGAGTATGTACGGTACTGTAGACACTCATTATTTATCTTGGCAGTAAGAGTGTGCATGTAAAAACACCACATATCGTTAAATACAATTAAACATGCAGTGTCAGTCAAAAGTTTGGATACACCCTCTGGACAGTCGGTGGTTTTTCATTATTTCAAAATTGTCTGCATTGTAGATTAATACTAAAGTCATACAGACTATGAAGAAACACATCTGTAATTATTTAGTAAACAAACAAGTGTTAAACAAACCAGAATATGTTTTAGATTTTACATTCTTCACAGTAGGCACCTCTTGCTTAGATGCAGCTTTCTTGGCATTTTCTCAGTCAGCTTTATGAGGTAGTCACCTGGAATGGCTTTCAGTTGTGTCTTGTCAAGAGTTCATGACTTGCATTTCTTGCCTCTTAATGTGTTTGAGACATCAGTTGTGTGTCTACTTTGAAGAATCTAAAATATAAAACATTTTGGTTTGTTTAACACTTAAGTTTACTACATGATTCCTTATGTGTTCCTTCATAGTCTGGATATCTTCAGTATTAATTTACAATGTAAAAAAAATAAAATAAAAACATTGAATGAGATGTGTCCAAACTTTTGACTGGTACTGTATATACAAGACAAATAACAAGTATCTCTTACTTTGTAAAAAGTAGTTGGATTGAGTTTAAATAGAGAAAAGTTTCCAGATGTTCTCCTTGACATCCAACCATCACATGCCCATCAGCAGCACACTTGATTTAACCAAACCAGGTGGTCTTCCACAAAGCAGTATTTCTCAGTTTAGCTAGGTAACTTAAGCCCAAAGTCAAATCGACTTAATGAGCAGCAGGACGTTCCTATTGGACAATCCTCAAATTTGGGCTTAATCTATCTGGCTAACTTAAAAATCCTGCTCTGTGGAAGATGCCCCAGGGATTGGATGAGAACTACAAGTAATTCTGGACTGAACTGAGGAGAGGACTGGAAATGTCTGAATACAAAAAATCAATGGATCATTCAAGTTATGTGTATTTATTTTAATATTAGTTTTTGAGTTAAAAAACACTCAACTAGATAAAATTAAACTCTCTCAAAAGCTGGAAACGTTTGCGCACTACTGTAAGCTAAAAGCTTCACGTAAAACTCACTGTCCAAAGAGGCTCAGACAGTAGGAAGTGGAGCAGATAAGTGAACAGCTTTAAAAACAGTGGAGAACAATGCTAAAGAATTGGGTTCAGGCTTCATCGTTGCATTAAAACATTAGAAGCCAATTAAAAAGCTTTTAACTCCCCATCATGTCTGACAGCTTGGCACTCAGAGGGTGATACTGTAACTACGTGATTCATGAAAGCAGTTAAATATGACGTCTACGTCGTATTTACATTTACTCATTAAGCTGACGCTTTTGTCCAAAGTGACTTAGGTTTTCTTCTAAAAATCACATTTACGCACATCTACTTATCCCGGATCTCACTGGTCAGCCTAGACATGTCAAATGTTGCTTCTTTAGTGTCGAACTGGAGTTATGAGGATATTGTCACTAACACTAGGACTCAATACTAACCTAAATAGGCCAGTCGTTTTGTAGACATACAAAAACATCAACAAAACTGCATCCAGACCTTAATTAAGGTCTCCCAAACTAGTTGATGTGGTTTAAGACAAAGTATGACTTACAATAACCCATAACAATAGAAACATGTAAATATGATTTTTGAGGGAAGCACTTTCTCAGACTCAAGTACCTCATCACTTTCATGTGTATCTGATACTTGACCTGAGTAGCGAGCATGCTAACCACCAAGCCACTGTGCCACCCCCAGTAGAGTACAATATATTCTATATCACGGTTAGTTCCGACCCTGCAATGTGATTGGCTGAGAGACGGTTCAGGAATGCCACTATTGCACAATAATGACATTCTGACCGAAGCTCTTTAAGTATTACTCCTCCGCATACACATAACCTAACAACAATACCAACTTATAAGCAAGGATTTGGCTTGGATGACACTGATGTCAGTTTTTCTACCGTCAACATAAATGAAATGAATCTGCTTTTACCAGCAGATTCACTGAGTTAAGAGCTGAACTTAACAGATATATGAATGAGCCTCCAATCAGCTGTGGATGGTGTGTAATAAATAACACAGGTTATGCCAACATCTTTGAAAACAGTATATCTGTGTTTATTGTCTGTTTAATAAACAGTTATTGGGAAATGATGTTCCTCGACTCTTATGACTGAAGCTCACAGTCCAGTGTTAATTTCGTTAACGATAATTATGACGAAAAATATTCGTTGACGACCATTTTTTCACGACGAAAACGAGACGAAAACTAAATAAAAACTAATATTTTAAAATGAAAACTATGACTAAAAGTATAAGACGTTTTAGTTGACGAATAAAAACGAAACGAAAATGTCACAGAATGACTAAAATAATGTTTTTGTCCAGTAATCCGCTTTTTAAAGTAAACCTGCCGC
>BRDA01012082.1:0-10700 GCA_036984385.1 Crenuchus spilurus
GGTTAGAAGGTTAGATGTTTAGATGTTGAGATGTTGAGATGTTGAGATGTTTAGATGTTTAGAAGGTTAGATGTTGAGATGTTGAGATGTTTAGATGTTGAGATGTTGAGAAGGTTAGATGTTTAGATGTTGAGATGTTTAGAGTGTTAGAAGGTTAGATGTTGAGATGTTTAGAGGGTTAGAAGGTTAGATGTTGAGATGTTGAGATGTTTAGAAGGTTAGATGTTTAGATGTTGAGATGTTTAGAGGGTTAGAAGGTTAGATGTTGAGATGTTGAGATGTTGAGATGTTTAGAAGGTTAGATGTTTAGATGTTGAGATGTTTAGAGGGTTAGAAGGTTAGATGTTGAGATGTTGAGATGTTGAGATGTTTAGATGTTTAGAAGGTTAGATGTTTAGATGTTTAGATGTTGAGATGTTGAGAGGGTTAGATGTTTAGATGTTGAGATGTTTAGAGGGTTAGATGTTTAGATGTTTAGAAGGTTAGATGTTTAGATGTTGAGATGTTGAGATGTTTAGATGTTTAGACATTTAGAGGGTTAGAGGGTTAGAGGGTTAGATGTTTAGACGTTTAGAGGGTTAGATGTTTAGATGTTTAGAAGGTTAGATGTTTAGATGTTGAGATGTTGAGATGTTTAGAGGGTTAGAAGGTTAGATGTTGAGATGTTTAGAGGGTTAGAAGGTTAGATGTTGAGATGTTTAGAGGGTTAGAAGGTTAGATGTTGAGATGTTGAGATGTTGAGATGTTTAGAAGGTTAGATGTTTAGATGTTGAGATGTTTAGAGGGTTAGATGTTTAGATGTTTAGATGTTTAGAAGGTTAGATGTTTAGATGTTGAGATGTTTAGATGTTTAGACATTTAGAGGGTTAGAGGGTTAGAGGGTTAGATGTTTAGACGTTTAGAGGGTTAGATGTTTAGATGTTTAGAAGGTTAGATGTTTAGATGTTGAGATGTTGAGATGTTTAGATGTTTAGACGTTTAGAGGGTTAGATGTTTAGATGTTTAGAGGGTTAGAAGGTTAGATGTTGAGATGTTTAGAGGGTTAGAAGGTTAGATGTTGAGATGTTTAGAAGGTTAGATGTTTAGATGTTGAGATGTTTAGAGGGTTAGAAGGTTAGATGTTTAGATGTTTAGAAGGTTAGATGTTTAGATGTTGAGATGTTGAGATGTTTAGACATTTAGAGGGTTAGAGGGTTAGAGGGTTAGATGTTTAGACGTTTAGAGGGTTAGATGTTTAGATGTTTAGAAGGTTAGATGTTTAGATGTTGAGATGTTGAGATGTTTAGACGTTTAGAGGGTTAGAAGGTTAGATGTTGAGATGTTGAGATGTTTAGAGGGTTAGAGGGTTAGATGTTTAGATGTTGAGATGTTTAGATGTTGAGATGTTTAAATGTTTAGATGTTTAGAGGGTTAGATGTTGAGATGTTTAGATGTTGAGATGTTGAGATGTTTAGAGGGTTAGATGTTTAGATGTTTAGAGGGTTAGATGTTGAGATGTTTAGAGGGTTAGAAGGTTAGATGTTTAGATGTTGAGATGTTTAGACGTTTAGAGGGTTAGATGTTTAGACGTTTAGAGGGTTAGATGTTTAGATGTTTAGAGGGTTAGAAGGTTAGATGTTTAGAGGGTTAGAAGGTTAGATGTTGAGATGTTTAGAGGGTTAGATGTTTAGATGTTGAGATGTTTAGACGTTTAGAGGGTTCATAAACGTGTCACATCTTCAGTTACAGTGTTACTGATGTTTCAGACCCAAACAAACACAACTCAGCTCTCAGTGTCTATCCAGCTGACGGCGCCCTCTTGTGGCACAAATCTGTTGAACCTACAATAAGTGCCTTTAGAGCTGCGCAGCCTGAAATAAGTGATCTCTGAGAGTAGAGAAGCTCTGACACTGTTCATGTGTTATATTACAAACCGTAAAACACTTTTCTGATCATCTGAAGGGCTCTTTTGTATGAATTTCTTGCTGTATAAGAATCTGCAGATTCAGATATTAGCTCACCACTCCCGTCTCTGCTGGGGCTGGTCGGAGGCTGCTCAGTGGCGGACTCGGGCTCCTGCTCGGTGGAGTTACTGGAGGAATGTGAGCGGCTGTCGAGGGCTGCCAGAGACTGCAGCATGCTCAGTAAGCTGTTAGAGGAGGGCAGCTGCAGGTACTTCTCAGGCACATAGCCCACCTGTCCTGCTCGGTTTCTGGCCTGTAATGGAATAACAAAGAAAGAAAAGAACAATAAAAAGACCAATCAAGGTGCCACCCTCTCTACCGCAGACTGAGCAGAGTGAGAGTTTAGGGATTTTGTTAAGGCTGTAAGATATCTGATAAATAAGCTGAAAAGTGGAGATGTTATTGTAAATTATGACCAGTAATTACACTGCATATCAGTGTGTTTTAGCTTTTACAGGCACTGAAGTATAAATATAAGTTTGTGTAGTCAGCAGTAGTGAGAATTTCCCCTCTTCTAGACACAACATCACCTCCTACAGTAACTCGCTGTACTACTACTCGCTTATGCACATCATGACAAACAGAAACAGGGTTCCCACTTTTTCAGGACAACAAAATTCCCTGAGTTTTCCGACTGGAAAAAGTGAAAGTCATTGTCCAAGTTTTCCCTGATTTCCAGGTAGAGTGGGAACCCTGAGAAAAGACATGAACTAATAAAATATACAGCTTATGATCAATAATATACTTTCATCTACAGCGGGGGTGTCAGACTCCAGTCCTGGAGCTCAGATTCCTGCACAGTTTGGTGCACACACCTGTGCACACACCTGACTCAGCTCAGCAGGCTTAACGGTCAGAGCAGAGACATCACCACACTGCTGCACACCGAGCCATTTACGCCCCTTTTTACAAGAAATGCTCCAAAAAATCTAAATTCCACAGCCTGTTCTTCATCTTTCAGAAATGGTTGTGATGACTATGTGAAGGGCTTTTGATGAGCTTTGATAAATATGTATATAAAGTAATGTAAGACTAACAATAATACACTGCAATAAAAACTCATTCAGTACCTTCCAAGACTGCAGCACTCTTATTCCTACATTAGCCTAAAGTAAAGCACCGCCATGCAAGTAAAAGGCTCTGTACCTTAACCCAGTCCTCCATATCTCCATCGTCTATGACTTCCAGCACTTCCTGCTCTTCGATAGTTAGCTCATCAGGCTGAGACGCCTGTCAGACAGAACAAAAACGGTTTCATTTGAGTGACAGGTTGATGAGAAAGAAAGTGATGGAGTGTGTGCTGTGAGAATCTGGCCCTACGTGTTAAAGTGAAGGTGAGGACAAACCTGGTATGAGTAAAGCACTTTACACGTGAGGGGGTAATTCCTCAGGGTGCTGGACGGACTGGAGCTGCTGTCGTCCAGCGTTTCTGTATCTTCTGTCTCTTCATCGTCCTCTCGATCCAAATCGGCTGTACTCTGGAAGCACATCAGCATTAAAAATCAGAAAACCCGTTCTGTTCTGTTCACTATTCTTATTAACTGAATAAATAGAGGCGTACAGAGAGCGAAGCATCGTGGGTGGTCAGTGTGGCCCATCTCTCATTCTCCAGCTCCTCCATCACCTGATTCATGGCACTCTTCATCCAGGTGTCCACGGTCACACCCACATCTCTGAGCAGGTCCAGACGAGCCTCGGCCTTCAGCTTCAGTGTCTGCAGACAGAACACACCTTCACTGTCTGACTCCGCCCATTTTAACCTTTAAAGACTTTCTGTTTCACTGCTCTGTCGTCTGCTGTGTGATGGTCTGATCTTATGTTACTGTTTAAAAAACAGCACACAGTGACAGACCCATCACTCAAGGCCATCACTGCTGTTTTCTCAAATCTGTAAACAAGCCGCCTGTGCTCAGAGGCTAGTAAACACGGTCACATTTACAGGCACATCTGCAGGCAGTGGCTGCTGTAAAACAGTGTTAGAGCTCCACCTAGTGTCACGTTCACCACTCTACAGGCAGACTGACCACCCTGTCCTTCTGTCTTTAGTCAGCAGTTATTTTACACTGAACCCATATCAGACGTTCATTAACACAGCATACTAAACACTAAACCACAGGACAGGGTTATCCTATAACCAATCATCACTGTACTACTCAGGGTTGCCAGGTCCAGAACAATTCACCTGCTCAAAATATAAAACCAAACCTGTTAAGCTGAAACTAACCCCCAATATAAAGTGTCCAATCACAGATGCCTGAAGAAGTTATAAAGTGCAATAAATAAATAAAAAATTACAAAATGCACAGGTGTGCTATTCTTAAATATTATTTTGATCTTTCTTTTATTACTTTCTATCTTATACTTAATGTTATAAATATAATATACATTTATTATTATTATTATTATTATTATTATTATTATTGTTGTTGTTGTTGTTGTTTTGTGTTGATATCATGATTTAAAATACTGAGAGAAGAGAAACATGACAGTAAGTCTCTTTTTCTTCCTCTCTGATCTAATCAATAATGAAATATTAGGACAGGTATTTAAAGTGTCCCCCATCTAACACTGATCTACTCACTTTTCTACTCTTCTCTCTCAGCTGTTCACTGCCTGTTAACAACCCAATTAAACATTCACAAGTCAATCTATTCCTTGTATACTGTGCAGCAATAAGTGTTTTGGTGGCTGCTGTACTTTTATACTCAACAAAACCGCACAATTTGGTGGGAAAAAAGCAAACCTGGCAACACTTGTAATAGCGTATTTCTGCACTAAAATGCATTACTGGCCAGAAGGGGGCGTCTGAGGCCCAGTGGAGTTTATCTAATGTAAGAGCACCACCAAGAGGTAATGGTGCACACAATGCTTACCTCAGCTTTTCGGATGCTCTCCCTCGCTTCCTCCATCTTCAGCTCCAACTCACTGCAGTTCTGCTCCTGCTGAGGTGGTCCTTCACACTCGGACAGGGTCTACAGACACAATCGCACAGCACAGTCATCACTGGCCTTAAAGGAGCTTTTATACTTAACCACAAGTTAAAGTGGGCAGAACGGCTGACTCACAAGCCCTTCAGTTTTAAATCATTTTAATAAAAACATGCTTATGAGTTTTACAGTTTTTAATGTCAACTTTTATCTCAATTCTGTTCTTTTATTTAATTTTAATAATAATAATAATTTTAAAAAAAACAAAGTAATAATAATACATTTTATTTGTAAAACACTTTACATTTGAAACAAATCTGTGCTAAACAGTAAAAACATCACTAAACATCACTAAAATTTACCATAAAAAGATAAAGATCAAGGATTAAAAGTTCTTCTAAAGAGAAAGGTTGCAAGTCCTTTTTTGAAGCTCTCCCTTGACTGTGGAGCTCTCAGATTGTCGGGGAGAGCGTTCCACAAGCGAGGAGCAGCAGCACAGAGGGGCTTCATAGTACTGAGTTTGGTTCTGGGCAGGTGGAGGCGATTAGAGTTAGATCTTATTACATTCTCTTTTCACACACTGCGTGTTTTAATGTTTATATTCATTTGCAGGTTGTTTTTATTGCTTGTATGAAAAGCACATCGTTGCATGAAAGGTGCTATAAAAACAAACCTGCCTGTTTAAGCGTCCACTGACAATAACACTGTGTCTGTATTAACACTAGGGGGCGGAGCTTATACCTGCAGCAGACTGAACAAACCAGGACTACTGCATCTTCTGCCTGATTTCTCTAAAGATAAGCCATAATCATTAGGCGTGTCAGCATTAGTAACGTGTTAATGAGCTAAATGTTGTGTTGATGATTTTTAGCATTAACGTATGTTCAGGTTTTGACTCTGATAATGTGTGACCTGTAGCTGCACAGGTGATGCACAGACAGCCATTCAGAGCTGATCTCAGGTCAGTAAGGTTGTACTAATGTTCTGTGTAAATGCTTTCCTCTTCACCGGGCTCCTGTGGTCTTTAAAAGTCATTATTAGTCTATAAATCTGAAATGGAATGGCTCCGGATTATTTAACTGTACTACTGACACCTTATATTCCATCACAGCCCCTCTGCTCTGCAGAACAGTCGACTGGTGGTCCCCAGGGCGGGGCTAAGGCAGAGAGGGGCGTGATTTTGCTGTCGCAGCTCCTAGACGATGGAACAAGCTCCTGTTTTTAAGTAAATTCTTAGTTGTTTTCCTTGGCTTTTATGTGACTGGTGTTAATTTTATACTGAATACATATCCTGTTTATAGCGTTTTTGTATTTATATCCTGTTTAGAGCGTTTTTGTATTTATATCCTGTTTGTAGCGTTTTTGTATTTATATCCTGTTTGTAGCGTTTTTGTATTTATATCCTGTTTGTAGCGTTTTTGTATTTATATCCTGTTTGTAGCTTTTTTGTATTTATATCCTGTTTAGAGCGTTTTTGTATTTATATCCTGTTTATGGCGTATTTATATTTATATCCTGTTTATAGCGTATTTATATTTATATCCTGTTTATGGCATTTTTGTATTTATATCCTGTTATAGCATTTTTGTATTTATATCCTGTTTAGAGCGTTTTTGTATTTATATCCTGTTTGTAGTGTTTTTGTATTTATATCCTGTTTGTAGCGTTTTTGTATTTATATCCTGTTTAGAGCGTTTTTGTATTTATATCCTGTTTAGAGCGTTTTTGTATTTATATCCTGTTTGTAGCGTTTTTGTATTTATATTCTGTTTGTAGCATTTTTGTATTTATATCCTGTTTAGAGCGTTTTTGTATTTATATCCTGTTTGTAGCTTTTTTGTATTTATATCCTGTTTGTAGCGTTTTTGTATTTATATCCTGTTTGTAGTGTTTTTGTATTTATATCCTGTTTATAGCGTTTTTGTATTTATATCCTGTTTGTAGCGTTTTTATATTTATATCCTGTTTGTAGCATTTTTGTATTTATATCCTGTTTATAGCGTTTTTGTATTTATATCCTGTTTGTAGCGTTTTTGTATTTATATCCTGTTTAGAGCGTTTTTGTATTTATATCCTGTTCGTAGTGTTTTTGTATTTATATCCTGTTTATAGCGTTTTTGTATTTATATCCTGTTTGTAGCTTTTTTGTATTTATATCCTGTTTGTAGTGTTTTTGTATTTATATCCTGTTTATAGCGTTTTTGTATTTATATCCTGTTTGTAGCGTTTTTATATTTATATCCTGTTTGTAGCATTTTTGTATTTATATCCTGTTTATAGCGTTTTTGTATTTATATCCTGTTTGTAGCGTTTTTGTATTTATATCCTGTTTAGAGCGTTTTTGTATTTATATCCTGTTCGTAGTGTTTTTGTATTTATATCCTGTTTATAGCGTTTTTGTATTTATATCCTGTTCGTAGTGTTTTTGTATTTATATCCTGTTTATAGTGTATTTATACTGAAGTTCTTTTATGTTCTGTGATTTTAAAAAGTGCTTTATAAATAAATTAACAGTGACATTAAACAATCAATAAAACACCAGTGACAGGAAGCTTGTGGGTACTTCATTAGGTACACAGAGCTTATATTGTTTATTTTATCTGCACTGAGCACGCAGCTACACTGTGTAGAGATGGTAGTTCATCTGTTTCTCTGTATATGTCTGTACTTCAGTGGTCAGGACACCTAATAATGTGGCCGTTGAGTTTATAAGGGCAGTTAAAATTAATCCTGTATATTATTTCAGGCTCATTCCTCTGTCTGCTTCATCAGCACCACCTGTGTCTCTTACCCGTTGATTATGGATAATGTTCTTGTGCTCCCGGGCGACCCGAGTGGCCCATTTCCTGGCCTCTTTATTCATACTGTGCTCCTCTGCTGTGCCGCTTTCCTTCTGCAACTGCATTACCTGACACAGGTAGAGAGACAGGTTTGTACAGAGACTCAGTATTTAAACACACTTTTTACATTTTAGAAGCTCATGTGTGTCAGTTTCATTTATAAATAAAAGCTGAAAATGTCTTTTAAAGTTGTGTGTGCAGCTTTATTTATTCATTCTGTCTATAGAAGCAAACAAAAAAAAACATCCACATGACTTTTCTCATAACTACACTGGTATACATGACACTGTGTATTTGGTACAGACAGAAGGCTGTTGAGGTACAATATTAATTTTTATGATATTGATTTTTAAAATGTTTGTGTTGTGTTTAAACTCCTGACCACTAGAAGGCAGTGTTGTAATGTAACTTCAGCCTTTAGACTCTTCCACAACAGAAACGAGTATTGTGAACATGCACCGCTGACAGTTTTCACAACCTCACATATATATATATATATATATATATATCACCTTATTTACAGTATCACAACATACTGAACCATCTCACAGCTCCCCGCTACACTGAACACCTGCAGTTCATTTACTTTTAATTCTGAATTGTATATTTTTAGAAAGCAGAATAAGGGAAATAGCCCTCTATATTTTAATATGAACTATTCTTTTCAAGGATTAAAATGGTGCAAAATGGTTAATCCTGACTTAGGTGGGTGGGTTGGTGGATGGATGGATGGATAGTTTATTGATCCCCGAGGGGGAAATTCAAGGTTTTGTTGTTTTTGTTTTTTTTAGATATACTTTATATGTGCAGATTCATATGAGACAGAGCTGCACCAAGAATCAAAAGTACTGAAACGTTTCAGTGCTCAGTCAACTCCATACTCCAATTTTCTATATTTACTACTGCTCACCACTCTACAACTGAAGAGTTCTGTAAGGATTACATCAGTGGCGGCTTGCCAATAGAGGGCACTAAGGTGCCACCCTCCATGGCTGAAATAGTTTTTTATTTTCATTTGTTACCAGTTAAACATGGACAGCATTCACATCCACTCCATGCAAGCTCTCCACTGTTGTCCCACAAGGCTCAGTACTGGGTCCTCTTCTTACTCACTATACACTATTTCTACTGGTGAAATAATTTATTTCCATGGATTATTGAATATTTGCCATTAAAGACAATGGTGAGTGATTTTAATAACTAACCTTTGAGACACTATAGCTGGTATCAACACTGTAGTCAAAATTTCCGGAACGTGAGCATGTCAGTGACAGCCTTCAGGACCAAATGTTTTTATAGAAAAGCAAACATATCTACTCTGAACCAAATGGAACAAAGTACACACTTTATTTTTATAGCTACAGTTCACCTTCACCACACTAGTTATTAAGATAGTGTTACTGCTTAAGCAATATGACAGTAAAGACCAGTCAGATACAGTAGCATGATGAAACTGAGGCTTTGCTATCAGCTCCACTTTAACTGGTCAAAACATCCCTCTGAATCATGTCAGAAGCACTACATACTTAACACAAGAAGGGCTAAAACCTGACAATCACTCTGCCTTGTTCACGAGACTCGAAGAGCATAAATGTAACTGAGGATGTAAGGACAGGATTGTGATTTCAGAGCTTCATGACTTCCTTCTTCTATAGGAAAACACACAAAAGGGGAGGAGTCAAACCTGAAACTCTGTACTGTCGGCTCAGCATGTTCATTTCTGACTATTCTGATCAGCTGATTAAATAATAAACATCCGTCACATCTTTAGTTAATATAAGTGTTGACTGTTACTGATGTTTGAGTCCCAAACAAACAGAACTGAGTCTGTCCTGTTGACGGCGCCCTCTTGTGGCACAAATCTGAGTTGTAAGATAAACCTCCATAATGTCCCTTTAACGCTGCGCAGCCTGAAATCAATGATTTCTGGGACTAAAATTCTAAAAGCTTCACATTTTTATGTTCGGCAGTAAATTGTAAACATTACAACATTTTGCACTCATACAGTTGCATAAGATCTGTGCTCAGATTCAGACACAGCAGAGAACCGGAGGTTAAAGGGGGTTAAAGTCTGTGTAACACAGTTAAATCTAGAATTCAGCTCAGCACAGAAATGCAGGAAGGAGAGGAGGCGTTTCTGGAGTGTGCTTGTGGATGGATGTGTAAATATTGACTGACTAAATGGACTTTAGTGATGTAATTGGCTGAAGAATGGTACCATTGATGTGAATTGGTTTATTTTGGGTGTATGTGGAATGGAACAGACCGGGCCCTGTTGACCAGAAACTAAATGTACCAGCTTTTCTCTTTTACTGAAGAAATGTTTGTAAGCACTCTGACCTATGTAAGACATATAGAGTGGTATGAAAAAGTTTGGGCACTCCTGTTAATTTTCATGATTTTCCTTTATAAATCATTAATTATTCTGATCAGAAATTTCGGTTAAATACATCATATAGCAGACAAACACAGTGATATCTGAGAAGTGAATTGAAGTTTATAGGATTTACAGAAAGTGTGTAATCATTATTTAAACTAAATTAGGCAGGTGCATAAATTTGGGCACCCTTGTCTGATATTATTATGTCTAATATTAATGATAATTCGGATCATTAAAATTATTATTGATTTGTCAATAACTCACTGTCCTGTACCCAGTTTAATGATTCTGTTATGGTTACAGACTCTCTTTACATTTTGAGTGTAATTAATTTGCCAATAAACAGAAAAATAAACAAATTTAAAGATGAAATATTATTCATATAATTCATACTGAATAACTACCGTTCAAAAGTTTGGACACACTGTTTTTAGTAAAACAGATACACGTGTACAGTGACTGTAATATAATGCTGGTTTTGCAGGAAGCTGTAACAGAGCTATAGATGACTAACAACTGAGAAATCTGTAAAACATCAAGAATAAACAAAAGTAAAGTGAGTGAAATTAATAATCCTCAAAATCAAAAAGTGGAGACCAAATGTTACTGA
>BRDA01012084.1:0-26212 GCA_036984385.1 Crenuchus spilurus
AAAATTTCACCAGTACTGAGCCTAAACGATTGTTTGAAGTGATCAACAAGAATCCTTTTTTTGACACTTAGATTTCTGTTTTGAGGGGGTTTTGGTTTTTTTTTTGAGCTATGGTCTTAAACTTTTGGTCAGCTGATGAATATATATATATATATTAACTCACTGGACAAAAATGTAGTCACCTTGCATGTTTAAGGTGGTAGTAACTTCAGGCTGCTGGAGATGCTGTTGCACATGGATGATAGGGCTATAAGTACTTGCAGGGTGTGTGATGGGATTCATAGTTTGAGAACAGGTGTTAAAAGTGCTGTGATGATCTTGTTTGATGTGTAGAAAATGGGTCACAAATCAGATGACAATTAGCAAACAGGAGTGATTACATTTGGGCATCAAAGGCCATGCTGTGAAGGAAGTAGCTGGATGTGCAGGTGTATTGAAGTGTACAGTCATACGGGTCTACCAGCAGTGGCAAAAGCACCAGTCTACAGGAAATTTTTATCAGGACTGTGGCCGACAGCACACAAGGCCAAAGCCCTTTTTTCTCCAGGGAGCTTATTTGCAGTAAGTTAAATGGACAGTATTCAGAGTTAAAATGTGAAATATACACTCTGAAATATTATTCTTCAGGGGTTCTTTATGGTACTATGAGAATGCAAACACTTGTTTTCAATCTTAAGTGGTTCTTAAAATGGTGACATTTCTTCAGATTGATGGTAAATTGTTCTATATAGCTGTTGTTTTAATGTTTACCTCATTCTTCATCAATCCAATGATCCATTTTTTGGATTTTACGTTGAAGTGTTTTTTTCCCTCATATGATAAGAAATGCATGCTTCCAGTGACAGTTCAGATGGTTGGATATCCCATGTTCTATATTAGTGCCTCTCTTTGGCAGTACTCATGAAGTAATAAGTGATAAATGAAGTATCTCTTCCACCCCATACACTAGTGAGCCAAAGCATTATATTAATATACTGTTGGTTCTCCCTGTGCAGCCAAAACTGCTCCGACGCACTGAAGCATGGACTCTACAAGACCTCTGAAGCTGTCCTGTGGTATCTGGCAACATTAACAAGCAGATCCTTTAAGTTGTGTCAGCTGCGAGGTGGAGCCACTGCGGATTGGACTTGTTTCCAGCACATCCCACAGACGCTCAATCAGACTGAGATCTGGGGAATTTGGAGGCCACTGTCAGAAGGTACTCACCACTGCGACCCCTGTCAGAGTCACTCGGGTCTTCACGCTTACACATTTTTTTCAAATTAAACACTTCAGCTATGAGAGCTGACTGTTCATTTCCCTTCTAATATATCCCAGACCTATGAGCATATGAGCATGATTCATGTCATTTGGGGTGGTCATAATGTTTTGGCTCATTGTTGTGTAATTCAGATTAAACTAAAATTAACTAAACTGAAAAAAACCTACTTATTTAAAAAAAAAAAAAACTAATTTAAAAATAAAATGTGCTAAATTGACTTCAGGAAAATGATCGTTTTCAGTTAGTCATAGCTTAATATTTGAAATGCCTAAGCAATCATAAACGTTTGCAATGATTATAATAAAAAATCCACAGAGTGGATTAAGTGGATGCCCAAGACTTTCTTCTTTGATAACCAAGAAAAAACACTTTTGGTTGCCTCAATAACTTTTCAAATGGTTGTAAACGGTTGCATAAGTGTCAATAACCATTAAAGTAATAAAAACAATATTAAAGTTGTAAATCAAAGTATTTTTCCTCAGAACTTCACAAACAAATGAAGAAGTATTTGGGAATCTTGGGAACATTTTGACAATGTTGAGTTAGACACATCCAAAGTGATGCCTGTTGATGAATACTGACAACTCGACACGAAGTTGCCGAGTTGGTTTACAGAGTCTGCAGCCCGAGCGCTCTCCTGTCCTCACGGCTTTACTTCACTGCTCAGCAGCTGAGCAGAGAAGAGAGTGGCAGTGTGTATTAAGTGTGATCAAAGCGATTATGACTTTGATGAATGTTAT
Organism: Crenuchus spilurus; assembly: GCA_036984385.1. Classification (NCBI taxonomy): domain Eukaryota; kingdom Metazoa; phylum Chordata; class Actinopteri; order Characiformes; family Crenuchidae; genus Crenuchus; species Crenuchus spilurus. The sequence goes on from BRDA01012084.1 coordinate 2,002, forward strand.
TCATTAGATACAGAACAATGGCTGTGGCTGATTCAGCTGAGAGTTAGAGAGTGAGAAGTGGAGAAAGGAGGATGTTGAGAGGGATGGGAACAGGAGAAGGAAAAAAGAAATAGGGAATAGATGAGGTAAATGGGAATCATGTAAATATTTACTGAATAACCACAGTAAAACTGATAAGGATAAGAATGATCTAGGATAGATAAGGACCAAACGATGTTGCTAATATTTTGTGAAATGTGTAAATGGATTTTCTTTATGTAATTGACATCACAAGTGGAAAAATCAATTTTTATTTTTATTTTACAAAAAATAACCACTAGGGGGAGACAGTCAGCTTAGATGGACTTGCTTGACATGAGAGCATCTACAGATGCATTGTATGCTGGATACCACTCTGTGTTTGGCATGATATGTTTTCAGTAGTGATTCATTATTAGTATTAGTCTGTCAGAGCAGAAAGCTAAATGGCTTAATTTAAGGCATGCATCATGAGTCTGGATCATGCAATCACTCCACAGCTAGAAGGAGTATACATAGCCTGTCAAATTAGACATCTTCTGGCAAATTCCACACATATGGAGAATGGAAAGTGAATGGCTTTCATATAATTAATGCTCAGCATCTGACAAATAATTCTGGACAAATTCCTTGCAGAGTGACATGCTCTTCATTCCACTGATGTTCCCGAGAGGTGTTTGTGAATATAATATGTTTTCCATCATAACAAGTAAAAGAAATTAGAAAGTGCTGGTGACTGAAGGTTGATACAACCCTGAAGTGGAGTGCTTTTGAGTAAGAGAAAAAAAACTGAAGTCTTCGTTGAGCATTCTGTGGTTGCAGGGCTGGAATTGATTTGGTATGCTGGCTATTCTCACCTCTTGTGAAGAATAATGTACAGGCAGAGGAAACCAGATGTCAGAAACACTTTATAAAAACAAGCCTGAGATACAATTTCAGATATCAAAACAATTTCCGTGAATCAGGGTAGGAAAATGAAAAAAGGTGAACTGTAGGTCTTTGGTAACAGATGGCCCAAACGTAGCTCATGCTTTATTATTATTTTATTAAAAAAATGTTACTCAGCCTAAGCTTGTTCTGTTTCTTTGGGTATTAAACTATCTAGAGATTATTAATATACTGCACAGTTTATTTCTTAGGAGCAGAGACTGTGTCCATACTCGCTGCTTGTAGAGATTACAGTTTCGTAAACAGTTGCAAAAAAAGTATGTGAACCCTTTGGGATTACTTGGATTTCTGGTCATTAAATGTGTTCTGATCTTCATCGAAGTCACAACAATAGACAAACGCAGTTCGCTTAAACTAATACCGCACAAAAAATTGTTTTTATTGAACACAACATGTAAACATTCACAGTGCAGGCTGGAAAAAGTATATGAACCTTTGGATTTAATGACTGGTTGACCCTCTTTGGCAGCAATAACCTCAAACAAACGTTTCCTGTAGTTATAGATCAGACTTGCACAACGGTCAGGAGGAATTTTGGACCATTCCTCTTCGATATTCTTAGGATGTCTGGTGTGAATCACTCTCTTGAGGCCATGCCACAGCATCTGAATCGGGTTGTCAGGACCCAAGGCATATCTTCTGTTGAAGCCATTCTGTACGTTTTGGGGCATTGTTTTGTTGCATCACCCATCCTCTGTTGAGCTTCTGTTGGCAGATGGTCTTAAGTTTTCTTGCAAAATATTTTGATAAACTTGGGAATGAATTTTTCCAATGATGACAGCAATCCATCCAGGCCCTGAGGCAGTAAAGCAGCCCCAAACCATGATGCCCCCTCCACCATATTTCACAGTTGGGATGAGCCTTTGATGTTGGTGTGCTATACCTTTTTTTTTTTTCTCCACACATAACGTTGTGTGTTCTTTCCAAACAACTCAATTTTGGTTTCATCTGTCCACAGAATATTTTGCCAGTAGTTTTGTTGGACATCCAGGTGCTCTTTTGCAAACATCAAATGTGTTGTTTGTTTTTTTGGACAGCAGTGACTTCCTCCGTGGTGTCCTCCTTTTTACTTTTCTTGCAACTGTATATTTTGACAATGTTCGGTTTTCTGATCCTATGGAACACAGAGAACAGTCAAGATCTGAGACCAGTTTATATTCTGTCATTTGTCAGTTTTTTGTCTGTCCGGGCCAGAAAATATAGAAGCTGTTAATTGCAGAAACACCACATCGGGATCTATGCATATTATGCAGAAGTTTGAAGTTGTGAAAGTACTACAATTCTGGCCAAGCAGTGTTTCTAAACAAGTATGCAATCTGCTCAATAAATATAGCTCTGATATCTCTTCATATGCATTTCTCAGTGTTGCAGTTGTAATGACCAGCAGTGAATATAAGATTCTTCATCCAAGAACCATTTAGAAAAATATTTTTTTAGGCGTTTACTGACTCCAGACAGCCTGATGCTGCCTCTCACATGGCATGATTGCTTTTGTGCGAGTGTGCTTTGTAGAAATCTACGAGATCAAAGCATTCTGCTTCCTGCTTCAGAGCTAATATAGCTTTGTGTTTAGAGAACAAGGGGAGCTCTAGCCATTTGGTTATGTCTACATCACTCTTAGCTCCCATATCAGCTTATATTGTTCTTGTCATTGATTTCAGTTTGTATAAAAGTAGGTGTAGGTTCTCAAATGACTGTACTATGCCTGCAATACTTTTGTAGGGTATATATGTAGAGAAAAAAGCCATTGCAGCTCACAATTAATAATTAAAATGATAAAATCCATAAAATTCAAAAGCTACTTTGCCTTGGACAGGCAAATATCATCACAGAATTTCTTAAACTAACCCTGAAAAGACTTTCCTTCACCTGAACTAGTGTCATATAGTAATAATATACAATGTTTTTATAATAGTAAAAACTACAAAGTGGTCATAAGCCAAAGGCCTGCTAGACTACATAAAAGCTGATCCTGCTTTTTGTATCCGATATCGAAAACCCAAAAGATGCATGATTCCATATCTAAAAGTTAGAATATTTCAGATTGAAATGAGAAAAAAAATGTATTGCCTAAATGTTACAAAGATATGAATTGGTCAGAGCTGTGTGAACACAACCCCATTTTAAATCACATTAGAACCATATTGATTTGGTTGTCTTTTATACTATTTGAGAATGTCGCTACGCTTTACATACGAGATGCACCCCAATAGAAATGGTCAAAATTTACCTGCAGTGAAAATTCTATAAATTATTGGACATTAACCCTATAGAGCCAAGTGTATCATATTTGATATACATAGAGAATCAATGTGATAATTAAGTATATGAATATAATTAAAATACATAATTTATTATTCCTTAAATAATAATGTATAATATATATTAAAAGTGATTAATTAAATTAATACATATGAAAAACCTGATGTATAAAATCAGCAGAGGTGTCAAGTAACGAAGTACAAATACTTTGTTATAATACTTAAGTAGAAATGTTGGTTATCTATACTTTACTGGAGTAATTATTTTCGGACGACTTTTTACTTCTACTTACTTACATTTTCATGCAATTATTGGTACTTTCTACTCCTTACATTTTAAAAACAGCCTCGTTATTTCTACGTATTTCATTTTGGTTTGTCATCATTTAAAAAACATCCTCTCCAGATAAACTGGCCATCCAGAAAGAGTGAATGTGACTGGTTGGATGACAAGTATAAACATATACCATTCTTATACCCTATTGGTACCTGTACGTCACGTGTGTCATCACTCTCCAGTAAGCTCAGTACCGCACCGCAGCGCTATAAGGCAGCACTTGAAGTATCTCCTGCCTGCAGATCCAATGTCCTCCAAAAGCAAGAGAAAAAGAAGTATAGTCCTCAAATAAGTTTATTCTGTCTTTTTTTTCCAAACAGATCCGTTTGTACTGTTTTTACGAGGATAACAAACAAAGGAATAAATAAAAAATGTTGCTTAGCATAACAGGCTACGTTAAGAAAACTGTGCTACCTTAAACTACTGCTCAGTGCCCTGATCTCCTCAGGGAAAAGTAATGGAGTACAGAGTATGTTTGCAATCAGGGAAAGCAATCGATTGCCAGAAAAATAAAGAATTTACTCTAAATACTAAAACAATGCTCCTAAATAACCTAAAAGAACATAAAACACAAAATAGCAATATAATTACTATTAAATATACATTTAGTTCAAAAAGGCTCTTACATTAATAAAATGTTTTCATTTTCAAGGGGCATATATGCAACTGAAACAGAAAGCCAGTACATCCCAAAAAAATTCAACATTACCATTTTAATATAACATTATAGTCATTACGGCTTTTAGAAAAAAAATATTTTGGGGGTGGGGGGTGGGGTAGTGCACTATATGCCCCTGTGGCACAGCCTAAGTTTTGGCATTTGTTTTCCTTACATTACTTTTATACTTTAAGTAGTTTTGAAACCAGAACTTTTCTACTTTTACTTGAGTAAAAAGCTTAAGTTGATACTTCAGCTTCTATAAAAGTCTTTTTAAACCTACTTCTACCTGAGTCATGAATGAATATTTTTGACACCTTTGAAAATCAGATACATGTATTTTGTCCCCTGTAGGATTCTTCATGCAACAAAGGATATGTGCAGATTTCTAAGTTAAAATTTAGAGCTGAAAACATTAGAAATCAAAAATTAAAGTATATAAGAGGCTTAAAAAGGTTGTTGTTTGTTTGTTAAACAATGTGCTGTGAGCAATAGATTCTGGATGTATCAGATGATGCAAAATTCAACACATGCACAGTGTATTATTTTATTTATTTTTTTGGAATTGGTCAGATGTTCAAATAAACACACCAGTTTTAAAACGTTTCCTGGCAACCATTTAATGGCACAGTCTTTACAGGGTAAAAGTATTTCAGGGACCATCATTGAGCAATAAGACTTGTAACATTAATGTAACCAAAAACACAGGTTCTAAATCTCTCCCTGAGAATGCTGTGACGTCCAGGGTGAAAACAAAACAGATGCAGTGCTGTGTTATGCCCGTGTGTGTGTGTTCATACCCTACATTGATTGATTCATTAGGTAGATGATAGATGAGTAGGTGGATGGTTCAGACAGCTAAATCACACAGCATGGATGGATGGACTAGAGGGTAAGCAATGATCAATTGCTTAATTAATCAATAAAATCCAGAAGCACACCTATCCATCTTGGTAGAGTAACATGTTTTCATTCAGAGATTTGATTGAGACTAATAAATGATCTGAAGTGAATTATTTCAGGAAAGTAAAGAGTAGTCTGTTCTCCATGGAGACGAGCATTGTGTCAAAGCCTCAGTGCTATAGCTTCGTGAGCTGCTGTGTTAAATAGCAAGCTTCATTCAGGATGCTATAATCTCATAGAATGGTCAAGTAATCCAGCCACTGTAATGTTCCTCAATTTCTTAGCAAAGTCGATATGAAGTACTTTAAGTGCCTGGTGTAGGGTCAGAGAGGGGTGAGGGGAGTGTCTCTGAAGGCTCTGTAGCCAAAGTGTTCTATGACACGATTAGAACTCAACTGGCATGCGCCGATCAATTGGCAAGGCCGGGCAAAGTACAGACAATTACACAGGCACAAAAATCTGATTCTTCATCTTCTTCATCTTCTTAGGTGCATGTAAGTTCATTTCAACTCCTGATGATCATATGGGTAGTGTTTCTCCAGAACATCCTGTCTTCTGTTTGGCTCTTCAGGCTTCTTAATGGCTCGTTCATGATTCCTATGATTGTATCCATTCATCTCATTACTATCTGCCATCTTCCTCTTTTACCGTCAACTGATCCAAGCAAAAATGTCTTTTCAAGTGAACTGGTTCTTCTCATAATGTGTCCACAATAAGAGAGTTTCTTTTTGGTTACCTGGGCTTCTGGTGTAAGGTTCACATCCATAAAGAACAATGAAAAAGTCTGGAAATTTCTAGTCCTTGTTTTGAAGAGCTTTCATCTTTGTTCTACCAAATCCCAGTCTGCGTCATATTTCCTAACTGCTGGATCTATTTTTGTTAATGATTGATGTACATACCTTTTAAATTAAATTAAATTTTGGGTCTAACTTTATTTGAGTAGCCCTATAACGCCAGCTGGAGACAATCTACAGAAGTTCAAGTTACAAACTATCTGGTGAAGCTTAGTTTATACTTATGGTTACATTTAGGACCAGTTTGCACCAGGTTGAGGGTTACCTTTATATTGTGACTTTTTTGAAGGTTAGTGTTGGTGAAAGTTAATGTGAATCTAATAGATATTTGGTTTAATATAAATGAATGGAGTTTGGAAATAGCTGAAGTTTGGAAGAAGGAATGTGTAGCCTCCCCTCCTTCCAGTGTAATACCCCATACATTTCTGTCTCTACCTTCCATTTCCCGTGACAAAGTTTTCATAACCACTACCTCTTCTCCTCCATACCTCTCAATGTCAGCCCTATCTATCTTTATCAGACGGAGAGTCTGGATTCTTTGCTCAAAGCAGAAGATGCCCAGAACTCCTACCCAAGTTCTCAGAATTCTCTACCATCTTACAGTCATTCATCTCTTCTTATACAACCATATGCTGAAGAACTTTAACAACACAGTGTTGCATCCAGTATTATATGTCTGTGAACAGCAAAACATTTGTGAACATTTTTTTTTCAGTATCTGGTGCAGCAATAACTGCAACTAAACATTTTCCGGTAAGTGTTGATCAGTCCTGAACGTCAACTTGGACGAATTTTAGCCCATTCCTCCATACAAAGCAGTTTCAAATGTTATATTGTTGGGTTTCCTTCCATGAAATGCTCACTTCAGGTCCTTCCACAACATTTGTATTGGATTAAGGTCAGGACAAGTTGGCCGTTCTAAGACGTTAGCTTTATTCTTCTTTAAACATTCTTTGGCATGGCTACACACACAAATGACTTGTGTTTTTAGGCTCATAATCTTCCTCCATATTCCACATTTCCTTGAGATTAAGCTCATGAACAGATGTCCTGACATTTTTCTTTAGAATTTGTTGGTATAATTCAGAATTCATTGTTCCATCATTGATGGCAAGCTGTTCTTACCCAGATGCTGTAAAACATGCCCAAACCATGATGCTACCACCATGCTTCTCCATGTTTTTATGCTGGAATGCAGTGTTATCCTTTCTCCAAACAACACTTCTCATTTACACCAAAATATCTACAGTATTTTGTCTGTCCACAAAACATTGTCCCAATGCACTTCTGGCTTGTCTATGTGATCTTTAGCAAACTGCAGGCAGGCAGCAATGTTCTTTTTGGAGATCAGTGGCTTTCTTCTTGCAACACTGCCATGCACACCATTCTTGTTCAGTGTTCTCCTGATGGTGGACCCATGAAGTTATTTTGGGTTTCGTTGTTACCTTGTGGACTATTACACACCTTGCTCTCGGCATGATCCATGTTGGTCGACCGCTCGTGAGGAGGGTTATAATGGTCATGAAATTTCCTCCATTTGGACACAATCTCACTGACAGTTGATGGTGGAGTACATCATTTTGATTGATTTTGATTGATTGTCATCCCATTGATTGACTACATCTGACTCAAATTTTAATATTCAAAGTTATAATTAAAAAAAAAAGCTGGAAATGTGTTTACTCAAAAGTATTTAATACTTTTAAGAAAGGTTGTTTCAACACCTGTCCTTTGGCTCCTGTGGAAGTTTGAATGCATGGATGTTATGATATTTTACTTAATGCAGGAACCCCTTAATTGTTTATTTACTTCAGGAACCCCTCAATGATTGCCTGTGGTAATTGTAACAGAAGGAACAGATTCATATTCTGGAGTAATCCTGGGCCAGCAAAGCTGAATCACATAAACCATATGGTTCGATTTCTCACCTACCTAATGCCTTTGATTAGAACTGTGTAAAAACTCATGCAAGGAGTGTCCAACACTGCCAGCCTGATGTTGCTGTTGTCTCTTTAGGCAAATCGTATTTTAAATGAAGCTATATTTTCATATCTGTCTACAAGTTGTCAGCATTCCCGTACTCTGTAAATTCCAGCGGAATCCTCAGGCAACGAGTGAATGCAGTCTAACAATGCGCTAACACACAGCAGGCTGCCTAAACACACCCAGACACTACATATGGTTGAAGAATTGACTGGATGTGTATGCATCAGTCATTTTTCTGCTTGTCTGCCTAAGGCGAGAGGAGACTGCTCTGGGCTGGGGGGAATTCCCACCTACCCCTACTCACAGCTAATTTGTCTCCTTGCTAAGGACAAACCAGGAATCAGTTCCAGCCTCCATTGCTGCAGTCTGCCAGGCAGCTCTGCTCCAGAGGACGTGATGCCACACGCTCCCACCACATGGCTATTAGCACTGGAGTGTACCCAACCACTCTGCCAAGAAACAGCACACATACACACACACACACACACACAGTGCTGGATGAGGCGTGAAAAACGTAGCTTTGATAGACATACTTTACTTAAAAGAATGATCATTTGTCATCATCAGGGAAGTTTATTTGCTACTGATGAAAATGTCATTTGTTGATTAGTAGATGGACAGATTGATGGGTATCGGGTGGGTGGGTGGATGGATTGACGAATGGATGAAGCAAGATTGAGCAAGGAGCAGTAGTGCCGGCACTAAAATGTCATAGTCATGACTGTCACATTTTTAGAGAATGAAATCAAAATAACAGATTAGTTAAGACTAGACTGCAGAATGAATGATAGCTTAACCAATGAGTTTCCCATAAAAGTTACTTTTACTCTTGACTTTAGCTTAATCTGCAGGTAATTGACTCTTGATTTCACAGACATAGAATGTGGTGTAAGGCGGCACGGTGGCTTAGTGGTTAGCACGTTCGCCTCTCAGCGCTGAGGTCTTGGGTTCGAGTCCACATCTGAGCGGAGGTTCCATGTTATCCCCGTGTCTGCGTGGGTTTCCTCCGGGGTCTCCGGTTTCCTCCCACAGTCCAAAAATATGGAGATCAGGTGGATTGGATACTGGTGTGTGTATGAATGAATGTATGAATGTGTGTATGTTTGCCCAGATATGGTTGGCACTCTGTCCTGGGTGATCCCCCTAGTGCTCGATGCAGTCCTCCAGGTGGACGGTCGTTTCTAGTTGAGAGAACACTGTGCGCGATTGGCTGGTGCTTCTCCCCGGAGTGTGTGTATATGAAGTGTGTTGGTTGTAAAGCGACCTTGGGTGTCTAGAAAGGCGCTATATAAGTATAATGTGTGTATGTGTGTGTGTGTGTGTGTGTGTGGTGTTGTGGAAAGATATCAAATGCTAATCAAAGCTGTACAACAAGTCTCATATTCAATGAAAAGTTGGTGGTATTTGGAGTTTACTACAAATATTAAACATGAAATTTGACCAAGACAAACATTTAATTACCTGCATGAGCAAAATCAATTTTACTAAAACTTCTAAGACCCAATGACAAATGAAAGCTGTGACTTTCTGTGCTGTTCTCTGTAGTCATATTTGTGCAGATGCCAGTGCAGTGAGCCAAGGGCTAGCTCCTATACCTGCACAGATCCGTTCTACTTTATCTGCGCCTGCCAGCCTCTTACTTCAACAAACAACCTCTAATCCTCTTTTCATTTAGGAAAAAAACCAGCTCAGACCGTCTGGAACTGCAGTATTAAACCATAGTTAGTTATTCTCATCTTTTGCCTTATTAGAATGCATCAGTAGCGCAATGCAATATCAGCAATAAGGTTTCTCATTGGCTTTTCTCAGCCAATATCTTATGTGTATGATTGAGGGATGACTTAGGAGTGGATTATTATTGTTTTTTTGTTTTTTTTAGCTCATAAATCATTTTAATTTGAAGGTTACTTATGTCGTGTCAAGGTGTGACAGCAATGAATTAACCCATATAACACACATACAGTCCCGCTTACATAGAGGCGAGAGTCTTGGGTAGGCTGACCTTGAGTGTCCTGAGCAGTGGTGGCAGTGACAGCATTGGCACAGTGGTTTATCATGAGTAATTAATGCTTTAGATCTGCCGGGACAGCCCCCTGAGCCCCTCCTCCCCCACTCTCGCCTCATTCTGTCTTTCTTTTCTCACAGTGAAGCTCTCTATCACTCTTGAACTTTTGCACCGGCTCATAATCCAATCATATTCCACCCACATGTCTTCCCTTGCTCTTATATTCTCCCCTTGTTCTCCAGCTTTCAGCCTACTGTATAAATTTGACCACTTGGTATTCTACTTGCTCTTGTCTCTGTCTGACTCCCTCCACACCTGCTTCAGTGTTATCCTTTATGGTCTTTTTTAGATAATGATAGCTTATGAAGTGTCTTCTTTCACAAAGAAAAATGTGATTTACACTATTTTACAGCTTCACGTGTTGTTCGTGTTAGTCTTTCAGTGTTTACTGAGGTCTAACAAGTAGAAAGACTGCTGATTAGCACAATGCTGGAAGAGTGCTAAAATGTTTAAATCATTCTCTCTTCCCAAAACTCCTGAGCGCTTAATAATGAAGTACAGCTTTCTGGTACACAGTAATGTACAGTTTGTATTAGAATTTCTCTGTGGGTGGTCTATGCCATTACCATGTCAGTGTTACTGTGATGTTGAGAGTGGGCCAACACTCAAATAATATCTGGTCAGAATCCCACCAATGATGAATGGGGTAGAGGGATTGTACTTGCAGATAGTGCAGTCCTGGGAGTGAGGGTGGAGGGTGCACACACACACCCAACCCTAATTTTTCTGACCTAAAATTATTTTTTAAATTCACTCTTGAGTTTTGATTGCATACGTCTTTTTTATTATTTTATAAATTTTTTCCCATTTTCTCCCTTTCCCAATGTGGTAGTCGCCAATTAACTCAACCCATTAGTGGCTCTCCCCATCACTTTGCACTGTCCCTGACTCTGGGAGGGAGAAGACATGCACACGCCTCCTCCGCTGCGTGTGACACAGCCACCGCCTCTTTTTGAGCTACCACTTGATGCACAGTCCCTGGGGAACCAATGCACTGGGAGGAAAGCGCGGGGTCTCTAGTTTCAAATGGACCAATCAGTTGACGCCTGAGTGTGAGTGATGGGGAGAGAGAGAGAGAGCGCCATCTACCTGCCCAGAGAGAGCACTGCCAATTTTGCTTTCTTGGGCCCCGGCTGTTGATGGCAAACAGCATGACCGGGATTTAAATTCACAATCCTCTGGTCATAGTCTCAGCGTGTTAGCCTGCTGAGCCACTCGGGGCCCTTTTGATTGCATACTTCTGTGTAAAATGTAAAACTATCACTAGAAGGTGGGCACACTGTGGTTGCAAAATGTTTAAAAATGTTTTTTTATGCCATTTCTCATGCAAGAACTTTGCCATAGTTAGACCACCGTCAATCACCCCACAGTCTGTAACACCCACACACAGAACAGTGGAGGTTTTTGAGTTTTTAACTTTGAATTACAATATAAACATTAGTTTTTTTCAAATGTGATTTCTTTCTGGTTCTGTATCAAGTCTTTCCACATGGCAAGCAGAAATCGTACATCCTCACATGTCAGTTGAGAGACAGCAGGATGGGCAAAGCAGTGGCGGTTGAGCAGAACAAGCTCAACCCCAAGAAATCATTATATGCATCCAAGAGAAGAATGCGCGCGCGCGCGCACACACACACACACACACACACACACACACACACACACACACACACACACACACACTGCTTTGAGACTAATTTATTTTTTCTTTTGTGGATGCAGTTTAATGGTCACAATGTCATCAGCATCAATAGTTGGTTCATGTTGTTATTAATTGCTCAGTGGTCAGTTAAGTCAGTATGATATTGGAGCCTGTTGTACTGATCTGTGTAATAATTTGATTTCTGAATTGACCTGCAGGCTCAGATTGTGTGACTGTGTGTGGTCAGATTGCGTGATTTGAATGAACTCATGATGTGAGGTGCGAGTTGGTCAGTGTTGAGGCCTTAACACACACTATATCAGTAATATTAACCGTATGCCAGTTTCAGTCCACGCTACAAAATAAGTAACGTACATGTATTTATATTTGAGGCATTTAGCAGACGCTTTTATCCAAAGCGACTTCCAATTGGGGGTTAGGTGCCTTGCTCAAGGGCACTTCAGTCACGACCTGACTGGGGATCGAACCGGCAACCTTCAGGTCACCAAACCAGATCCTTACCCACTAGGCCACGGCTGCCACTGATACATGTCATGAAGTGTCTTGTGTAGGGATGTCCCGATCTGATCTCAAAGATCGGAATCGGGCCGATCACGGCATTTTTTAACTGATCGGTATCGGCTTTTCTGAACACAAACCTAAGTCGTAAACAAAGGAGTCGTAAAATGAGAGCAGAGCTTGTATCAGAACATGATTATAATGTCTGCTGTGTGGAATTACTTCAAATTAGAAAGCGATACGAGTCCAACAGCGAGGTGTAATGTCTGCAATATGAGTGTTTCACGGGGTGGTAGTAGCAGATCTGCATTTAATACAGTGACGTGCGGTGAGGTTCATGGTTGGTGAGACACTGACTCCTTTAGAGTCGGATTTACAAACATATAAACCCAAAAGGGAGCTTATTCAATTGGCTACTGGTTATTTCATACCTCATCAGTGTTCTACACACACACACACACACACACACTCACTCTCACACACGTAAGGTACGTATTAAAGGTATGTAAAGATAAGAAAAAAACGTTACAATTACAGCACCAAGAGTAAACAGCATTTACTCTGCATCCTCCGTGCTCTTCACTCTCACTCACTCACAGCAGCAACAAGCACCCGTTGGCTCACGTACGCCCCCCTTCAGTGTGGAGGAGTACTGCCCTGCCTATTAATTTTAATACTACAAATTTAATACGGCACCTAAAAAATAAACCTTTAACAGAATACAGTGAGTTTGTTCAGACAGCTCAGTTAAAGGCTGTATCTAAGTAATCTACACTATCAGAAAGTTTTAAAAGAAAAGTTCTCTCGAGACGGCGCTACGGCCAAGAAGATCACAGAGAGGGTCACTGAATTCACTGCTTTGGATGACCAGCCGATCGCTGTGGTAGAGAATACAGGTTTTCAGCGTCTTTTAGAGCTTTGGAAACACTTAATAATAGTTTGGAAGCTGGCAGTTTTTCCCTAAAGCATTGCAGTTGTTAAATATAAACTAAATATAAACATTGGATTAATTTTATTAACTATAATGTAATGTGTGCACTGTGTGAAGTTTTTATTAGTTTTTACTAGTTTTTATTTAGAAAATAGAAGTATCGGTTTGAGACTCGGTATCGGGAGACACTAAAAAATTAATGACTCGGATCGGATCGGGAACAGAAAAAACGTGATGGGGACATCCCTAGTCTTGTGTGTTTCAGAGCTAAAAGAGTTTAGAGCACAGCTGTAGTGTCCTGTTAGTCAGATATTATCCTATCAGTGTGGTCTTTATACACTCTCCTACTTTCAAGGCTGTATTTGCAAGCATGCATTGGAGTTTGTTCTCCACACTAGTTATGTGCATTGGCTTTGTGAAGTATAAAAACACTGTTTATTCCTGCTGTGGTATTTCAGATAAAGTTGGTTGATACCACTAATTTTCTTTTTTGATCCAACACAAGACTGATATCCCAGTGTTAAGGATCTTGTAATGGGTTGTGGTGATGGCAGTGCAGTCTTGGTGAATCCTCATAACTGGTTATTTTCCTCACATCATAAATGGCTGAGCATTAAAAATGTGTTTACATGTTACAGCCTGCTTAGGTCAAATAAAATGCCATGCCAATTCAAAACAGCTAAGAACTAAGGGTATAAGACAATACAGTTAAATATCCAACTGTAGGCAGATAGAAGTGTTGTAATCCATCTTCTGCCGTTAAGACTCTTCCAGTCTAAATTAAACAAGTAAATACAAACCGGATTCCAAAAATGTTGGGACACTAAACAAATTGTGAATAAAAACTGAATGCAGTGATGTGGAGGTGCCAACAACTAATATTTTATTCAGAATAGAACACAAATCACAGATCAAAAGTTTAAACTGAGAGAATGTATCATTTTAAGGGAAAGAGAATGTATCATTTTAAGGGAAAATATGTTGTTTCAAAATTTCATGGCGTCAACAAATTCCAAAAAAGTTGGGACAAGGCCATTTTTACCACTCTTGTGGCATCCCCCCTTCTTCTTACAACACTCAACAGACGTCTGGGGACAGAGGAGACCAGTTTCTCAAGTTTAGAAATAGGAATGCTCTCCCATTCATGTCTAATACAGGCCTCTAACTGTTCAATCGTCTTGGGCCTTCTTTGTCGCTCTGTTCTCTATAGGTGAAAGATCTGGACTGCAGGCTGGCCATTTCAGTACCCGGATCCTTCTCCTACGTAGCCATGATGTTGTGATTGCTGCAGAATGTGGTCTGGCATTATCTTGTTGAAAAATGCAGAGTCTTCCCTGAAAGAGATGACGTCTAGATGGGAGCATATGTTGTTCTAGAACCTGAACATGGTTCTCTGCATTAATGGTGCCTTTCCAGACATGCAAGCTGCCCATGCCACAAGCACTCATGCAACCCCATACCATCAGTGATGCAGGCTTCTAAACGGAGTATTGATAACAACTTGGGTTATCCTTGTCCTCTCTGGTCCGGATGAAATAGCGTCTCAGTGTTCCATAAAGAACTTCAAATCGTGACTCTTCTGACCACAGAACAGTCTTCCATTTTGCCACACTCCATTTTAAAAGATCCCTGGCCCAGTGCAAACATCTGAGCTTGTGGAGCTTGCTTAGAAATGGCTTCCTCTTTGCACTGTAGAGTTTCAATTGGCAACGGCAAATGGCACAGTGGATTGTGTTCACTGACAATGCTTTCTGGAAGTATTCCTGAGCCCATTCTGTTATTTCCTTGACAGTGGCATTCCTGTTTGAGGTGCAGTAATGTTTAAGGTTACATTTACTCAGATTAAACTTTTGATCTGTCATCTATGTTCTATTACGAATAAAATATTGACATTTGCCATCTCCACATCATTGCATTCAGTTTTTATTCACAATTTATTTAGTGTCCCAACTTTTTTGGAATCCGGTTTGTAAAAACCTACCTGTTTTCCTAAAATAATTAAAAAATGAGTATGAGGTCAGCCTGTCAGTGCTCACCATACATTGTGTTAAAAGAATCTTAACTTATGTTGAAAGAATCAAATAATATTTTCATGTGAGGTTTGGTTTTCAACTCACTTCTAATGAAATGTTTTGAAACACCAAATGAGCTGCATTGTTAAGTGTTTTAGGATGACTTGTAGTTAATTTTCTGGCTTTTCTATGATTCAAGTGTGTCGCTGGGCAGCCAGAAGCTTTTACTTTGACACTAGGCCATTGACCTAGCCCCAGAAACGGGCACTGAGTGCCACCTGAAGCCATGGTCCTTCCCCTCTTTTGCCCAGTGCCACCTGCGTCCTCTGCCCTTCATTCACATTGCCAGCTGTTCCTACTGACCCTTCCCACTGCAGCTGGTCTCAGAGGAGTGCGTCCAGCAATTGGCAATGAAGCCACTGGGATCCAAGCCAATGAAGAGAATGATGGAGCCAGCTCATAATTTCCTCGCTGCTCTTTTCACAACATCTACAGCCGGCTTTCGCTCTGCTTATTATAGCTGATAATTTCCCTCTCTTGGATGAAGAGAAGCTGAAACACGGAGCATATGATACTGAGTAATTGTGTATGTTTCTTGCTGAGCCTTCAAGGGAAAGCCCATTTATCAGATGGGGTAATCCCAAATCCCACAAAAACCGCACTCTGACCTGAAGAGAATACTTTCCATATCACTAATGCAAACCCAAAGCCACAGACATGATGCTAATCTCTTCAAGGAGTATAAAAGTATGCCGGGGTTTGTTTATGTAGCAGCAGGTTGGTGCAAAGGGCGAGCACATTTTCATATTCAGCAGATCCAGGCAGGTGAAAGGCCAGCAACGCATGACTGCATGAATAAACATTGTGTCTTGTCCTGGCACAATTATTCCCGCCGAGCAAATGGTCTGAGTGATGCGGTCCCCAAGTGCACTCTGAGCCAATGGAGCGCATGGGAAATTGGGTTTTCCACTTGGTGAAAACGATCACAGTGGCTCAGCAGTGAGATGAAAGACCGGATCTTTTTTTGGACTCTTTCACAGTGGGTAACCTGCTATTTTACGTTTCACAGAATTACACCGATTCAGTAATGAGGCAGGGCCCAGTATTATGTTTCTTTGGGTTAATCAGAGATAACGAGTAACTTATTGTTAAATACATGAGCTGTTGGTCATTCAGCAGTGTTTTAAAGAGAAAAACACTGTATTCACAAATCTGACAACTAATACAACTCATGGACAAGCTCCAAAAAGAGCATCATTAACAGAATGAAAAACCTTTTCACATTCTTAATTGAGGCCAACAAACTAATGCCTGTCCCATACTGACAGTATCATTTTACAGTCAATTTCAGCTGATTTCATTAGAATGCCTCTCCAGTTTACACACTACAGGGGGGGGGGGCCCATCTCGACACTGCAAGTGTCACGTAAGTGACACAAATTAGTGACTTTTCTTCCTTGTTTTTAAAAGATGCCAAATTTGAGTCATTAGCTTAGCTAAGCAATTAAGGCTCTAAACTATCTAACCTAAAGAAATTCAACATGCCTTCTAGACCTAGACTGTAATTTAGTCTTAATGTAGCCTTAGGATGCTTTCACACCTACATTGTTTGGTCCGGACTTTCAGACTTTTCAGTTTGATCCAAACCAAAATATCAGGTGTGAAAGGGGACCAAAGGAGCAAAATTTGGTCCGACCAAATGAGGTGGTTTCGGTCCAGATCTACTGAACCATGGTCCGGTTCGTGTGCAGTGTGAAAACGCTTTTCTAGAAGGTTTGGACTTTCAGATCAAATACAGGAAGTAGACGCAGATGTTAACAATATTCAACAACAACAGTAACCGAAGAAAAAGAACCGGAACAGCCAGCAGTATGAACATCTGAAAGTCCGCTTGAAAAACGCACACAAAATGCTGAAACGTGCAGTGTATTTTCTGAAAGGATGAGAGAGAAAGATGACAAGATGACAAAGCAACCTAAACTAAAGAAACTGTGGCAGTGGTATGTAAAAGTATATAATCACATCAGATTCACATCCTTCTAAAAAAAAAAATCAGTGTCTAGTGTAGGAAGACATAAGGAAGACATAGGAAGACGTAAGTGATGACGACAGGACGTAGGTGTGTCATAGTAAAAGTCTTTGGTGCGCTTGCAAAAATGCAGTGTGAAAACAAACCTAATCGAACCAAATATATACAAAGTAACAAACACACAAACCATGGTCTGGACTTTCAGGTGTGAAAACACCCTTAGACTGTTTAAAAAATAAAATAAGCAACATCAGCCTTTAAAATGGATCTTCTAAGCTTCTAAAAATGTAAAAGTTTAACCTCAGTAACAATAATCTACAAAGAACATCACATTTCTGGGTTTTTGTCAGTAAACTAGAGTAATGATATGTAGTGAATATACAGTCAGATGAAAATATTGTTACAGATGATGTGTTATTTGGATATTTGTATGAAAGCATATCCATCTAATTTCATGAGAACTGAGCTCTAGCTTCATTCGCAAACAAATGTCAACTATCGCGTGATGAATTCTGATAACCCAAGTGATTTATTTGAAAAATCCGAGACTTGGCTCATCTGTTTACCCTTTAGATTGAAATTCATGTAGGCAACATGCTCAGCTATCCAGTAATTTCATGGTCCCTCTCCAGCAAGCATTGCACAAAGCATAACACAGCACACACACACACACTAAATAGTAAATTGGAATTCTCTGCAGAATCCTTTCTGAAATGTTTGCAAAAGGAGCGCAGATGTGTCTTGTGCAACAAACAGCCACAATGCATACTAATGTCTCATCATGCAGCAGTGAGCTGAACTACCTTGAATAAACACTTGGTAACCTTTGACCTGAACTACATGTTTTCAACACATGACTGCAAAAGGCTGGTACAATCACAGAACTTACAAATGTCCCATAATCACAATGGACATTCGTTTCAAATGCCGAGGATATGCATGTGCATATCTTTAACACGGAGGAACATTCTGGGAATAAAATGAAGAGATCATGACTTGAAAGGCTATGAAGGTATTTAAAATGAATCACCACAAATCTAATTCCTGCCCTCTCACTGTGAAGGGAATTGAATTGGTCTGTTTGGTCATTTTTAACAGTAGTAGATTTTATAATGATGTACATTCATAGATGTGGACTTTACACATACTAGAAATATTAATGTTTTTCATGTTAAATTCTGTATTTATGTAAAGGATAATGGCCTTTATCAATTCTGTGACATGAAGTGAAATGGAGTTTCCCCCACCATTCATTTCATATTACAGAACACAAGTCTTATACACAGGTCGTCATACATTTAGGCATGTTTATGTTTTACATACACAAAGAAAACAGGAGGAGTAATCTAAAAAAGAAGCATTTATCATTAAATCGTTTCTATAAATGTGTTATTGGTTGTTGCTGTTGTGGCTACTTTAACGGGGATCAATGGATATTTATTGTGGCTGATATGGTTACACATTTTGTTATACCAGTTATAAAACAGCCACGTCACACACCAAGTTCAGGAGTCAGAACCTTCTCATCATGTATTGTAACGTACAGCATGTAGCACCATCTCTAAGCTACACTGGTGTGAAAAAGTGTTTGCCCCCTTCCTGATTTCCTGTTTTTTTTTTTTTTGCATGTTTGTCACACTTAAATGTTTCGGAACATCAAACCAATTTAAATATTAGTCAAAGACAACACAAGTATACACAAAATGCTATTTTTAAATGAAGGCATTTATTATTAAAGGAGAAAAAAATCCAAACCTACATGGCCCTGTGTGAAAAAGTGATTGCGCCCTAAACCTAATAGCTGGTCGGGCCACTCTTAGCAGCAACAACTGCAACCAAGCGTTTGCAATAACTTGCAATTAGTCTTTTACAGCAGTGTGGAGGAATTTTGGCCCACTCATCTTTGCAGAATTGTTGTAATTCAGCCACATTGGAGGGTTTTTGAGCATGAACGGCCTTTTTAAGGTCATGCCACAGCATCTCAATAGGATTCAGGTCAGGACTTTAACTAGGCCAATCCAAAGTCTTCATTTTGTTTTTCTTCAGCCATTTAGAGGTGGACTTGCTGGTGTGTTTTGGATAATTGTCCTGCTGCAGAACCCGAATTAATTTCAGCTTGAGGTCACGAACAGATGGTCGGACATTCTCCTTCAGGATCTTTTGGTAGACAGCAGAATTCATAGTTCCATTTATCACAGCAAGTCTTCCAGGTCCTGCCGCAGCAAAACAGCCCCAGACCATCACACTACCACCACCATACTTTACTGTTGGTATAATATTCTTTTTCTGAAATGCAGTGTTTCTTTTACCCCAGATGTAATGGCACACACACCTTCCAAAGAGTAAAACTTTTGTCTCATTGGTCCACAGAATGTTTTCCCAAAAGTCTTGGGTATCATCAAGATGTGTTCTGGAAAAATTGAGACAAGCTTTAATGTTCTTTTTGCTCAGCAGTGGTTTTCATCGAGGAACTTTGCCATGAAGGCCATTTTTGCCCAGTCTCTTTCTGATGGTGGAGGCATGAACACTGACTTGAACTGAGGCAAGTGAGGCCTGCAGTTCTTTGGATGTTGTTGTGGGGTCTTTTGTGACCTTTTGGATGAGTCGTCGCTGCGTCTTGCGGTAATTTTGGGTGGCCGGCCACTCCTGGGAAGGTTCATCACTGTTCCATGTCTTCGTCCTTTGTGGATAATGCCTTTCACTGTGGTTCGCTGGAGTTCCTAAGCTTTGGAAATGGCTTTATAACCTTTTCCAGACTGATAGCTCTCAATTACCTTCTTCTCAATTGTTCCTGAATTTCTTTGGATCTCGGCATGATGTGTAGCTTTTAAGGATCTTTTGGTGGACTTCGCTTTGTCAGGCAGGTCCTATTTAAGTGATGTCTTGATTGAGAACAGGTGTCACAATAATCAGGCCTGGGTGTGGCTAGAGACAGTGTTCTCATGTGTGAGAAACCACAGTTATGTTTTAACAAGGGGGGGCAATCACTTTTTCACACAGGGCCATGTAGGTTTGGATTTTTTTCTCCTTTAATAATAAACACCTTCATTTAAAAATAGCATTTTGTGTTTACTTGTGTTGTCTTTGACTAATATTTAAATTGGTTTGATGTTCCAAAACATACAAGTGTGATAAACATGCAAAAAGCAGGAAATCAGGAAGGGGGCAAACACTTTTTCACACCACTGTATGTAACTTCTACTAAGTCCAGTATAATTACAGACGTGTATGTGAAAGCTAAGTACATTATTATTCATTTTAGCATATTCACAGCCTTTTTTATCCATGTCTTTTAGGATTAGGATATAAGGTCAGTATTTGTCCCCTCCATGCTGATCCCTCCATATACACAGTATTACCAGAATATTATAACCACCCCTGGGAATGAGTTCCTGGGATGTCACAGTTGCCATGTGATTGTGTTTGCTGCATGTATAAATAAGTGAGCACACGTGTCAGTTATAGCAGAGTGCAAAACGATGGCCATGTGCAAACGACGCAATTTACCTGATGTCCAAAATCACATGATAATAGGATACTGAGCATTGGTTGGCAGCATCTTGGAAACCATAACTTTGTGGAATTTTCTAGAACTGCTGTAGTGAAGGTGTACTGTTGCCCCACAGGCCACTGATGCCAGAGGGGAACGATGACAGTAGTTCAGAGTATTTGACCTGCCACAATGGACCAGTTATCTTTTATAATGAGCACAGAAGCAACACGGAAGTGATCACTGTTACTTCAGGGCCTGTGAAGCAGACACAAGGTTAAGGTGCCAATGTTAACAACAGTTCATCGTCAATGTGATCTCCAGTTTGCACAGAAGTACTGTAATTGGACACTGGAGGCTTGTGCCTTCGTGGACAAATCCAGGTCTGTGCTGCATAGCGTTGATGGACAGTGGTATATATGCTGCCAAATACATGAGAACCACCTCCAAGAGACAACTGTGGGTCAAATGTAGGGTGGTGGTCACAGCATACATGTCTGGGGGATGTTTTCCTGCCATGATCATGGACCACTAATACCACTGCCTCTGAACAGCAATAGGTCTTTGGCAATCCTAGTAGAGAATGTGCACCTGCACATGTTGACAATGATGTCCATAATGGTAATGGTACCTATCAACAGAATAATGCCCCAGCTCATTGTGTGAGAGTGGTGCATGTGAGGTTTCAGGAGCATCACAGGACTTTGGTGTCCTTCCCTGGCTTGCTAACTTGCTTGATCTCAATTCATTGGAGCACATCTGGGAACACTTGGATTGCCAGGTTCACCATGCTCACCCACAACCGCATAATCTGAGGGACCTCAGTACTCTAATACACTCCATGCCATGATGTCTCACTGGTGTCTTCCAAGCCAAGGGTGGTTATTCCCACAATTAGTTAGGTGATCATAACATTCTGATATGACCGTGTATATGGAGTTGTTTGGAGTCTTAACTAATTTCAAACTTTGCACCTGTGTGTAATGAGATGAAGGCCAGGGCTAAGATTCATGTTGTCTTGCTTTGCACAAGCCTGTGATGAAAGCTAAATACAGTGCACAGTCAATGAGACTTACCAACGTTCCTTTCTCCATCTCCCTTCACTCACATACTGCTGAAAAGTCTCTGTCTGGTGGGAGTAGAAAGTAATAGGATTGCTCAATTAGGTGCCAAATGGCTTTCTGGGGACCAGTATTTTACCTCTAATGCAGCGTAAAGCTGAAAAGGGGGCACAGAAGCAAGATTCCCTGTCAGTGGCAGACATAAGCTTCATATTACACTGATTTTATCACCTCCACAATTCAACAGCAAGACACATCGACACAATATGGGATCTTCCATATCTCAATAAAAGGCACAATATCAGGTCATTGTGTGCTTAGTTGCAGCCATTACGGCAAAGTCAGGCATTCCTAGGACTGGGAGTGAATGGGAATGAGCTTCATTGACATGCGGCTCCTGCGTACCTGTCTAAGGACTGGTCAAGACTGAAATTGGCTGGGCCGCACAGTGGACCACAAGAGCGGAGATCCATCCTAAAGTCAATTTGCAGCATCATTTCCTGGCCAGGCACCTCAGAATACCCTGGGTGGGCCCAGAACAGGCACACAAAGGAATGACTCAAATGCAGACAAAAGACCACATCAAAAAGAAATTGAATAGGCTCTTCTAAAATTGTCCTTGTGCGATGTATTACTTATTTCAATGAGACCTTAGCCCAGTGTGCTTAAAGAGATACTCTGGCTCAAATGAAAAGTGTAACCCTCACTATTTCTTTTGTAAACCTGCTTACTCGCATCCTACAGCTGGCAAGAATATCACTAGAATGAGATATTCCAGTTTAAAGACTAGGAAAACCTCCTTCTGATGTTGTATCTTCAAGAAAAACTTTTAAAAAATTACAACCATTTTAGAGTGCATGATCTGGGGGTGATATTCCCAATGGCTGTATGATGCTAAGTGTGCTGGGTATTATATACAGTGAATATTGTTAAGTGAAAATGTAAAAATTATATTACTGTCTGATTGTCAGGTTTCCTGAGCGGCCTATATCTGTTCAACAGAATACTGTCCAACTAGACAACCATCAAATGCTAGTTTTAGATTAGAACACCTCACTGCAAAACCCCAAAGCACTGCCTTTAATTCAATATACATGATCATGTAACCTAGAAATAAAAAATTTACCACAATGAAGTGGAGCTCATGCATCACTATCTCATTGTCAGACTGCTTCCTTTGAAACCATGGTGTTTCCCCAAACAGAGGCGTGCTCTATCTGATGCACAGATTACTGCTATTACAGTGACAGTCTGGATGTTTGATCAGAACATTTCCACTTCACACCATTTGTAACATGTTGTTAGGTGTTCCTCACAAAGCTCCCTGTTTCTAGTCGCTCTGGCAGGCACTTATTTTATCTTCACACGTGATGACAACTCTTTCCTGGGAGAGGTTCACTACCCTGGCATTTAAAAGCCAACCATACTTGAGATTTAGCTACGTGAAAATGCATTCCCCCTCAAGTCTCTGTAGACGTCCCTTCAAAAATTTGCCCAACCACCTACACATGCTTAAATTCTGCACAGATGAGAGGAAGAACCAACATCAAAAGTTGTCTACTGCACATTCTCCTGTGGCGTGGATCTGGCGTGCCTAGATCAATAACACTCAGACATGTTTGTGAAACCCAGAGGACACTCAAGATTCCTTGAATCTACAAAAAAAGTCTGGGGGGCTCTAGGAAAACCTAATTTATTTACAGTCTTATACATGCCTAGGCTTAATTTAATGGTCCTTGTGAAAGTCGGCAGAGACACAGAGGCGTAATGGTGTTCTCTGGATAATGGGTTTGCATGATTTCAGGTTAGTAGTTCACTGGTTCCAAGCCAAATACAGAATATCAGTGTGGATGATGCTAGTTTTTAAAACCCATTTTTATTGCACTTAGAATTAGCTCATAGGTCTTGAGTGAATGTAAGCCAAAATCTAATGCTTCATATATGCATTAAAACAGTACAGCAATACAAGCCGGATTCCAAAAAAGTTGGGACACTAAACAAATTGTGTATAAAAACTGAATGCAATGATGTGAAGATGGCAAATGTCAATATTTTATTTGTAATAGAACATAGATGACAGATCAAAAGTTTAAATGTAACATTTTAAAGGAGAAATATGTTGATTCAAAATTTCAGTGTCAACAAATCCCAAAAAAGTTGGGACAAGTAGCAATAAGTGGCTGGAAAAAGGAAATTGAGCATATAACGAACAGCTGGAAGACCAATTAACACTAATTAGGTCAATTGACAACATGATTGGGTATAAAAAGAGCTTCTCGGTAAGAGGATCACCAATTCCACCATTGTTGCGCAGAAAGCAATACCAGAATGGTGTTACCCAGTGTAAAATAGCAAAGACTTTTCAGTCATCATCATCATCAACCGTGCATAACATCATCAAAAGATTCAGAGAATCTGGAACAATCGCTGTGCGTAAGGGTCAAGGCCATAAAACTCTACTGGATGCTCATGATCTCCGGGCCGTTAAATGTCACTGCACCTCAAACAGGAATGCCACTGTCAAGGAAATAACAGAATGGGCTCAGGAATACTTCCA
>BRDA01012085.1:0-21290 GCA_036984385.1 Crenuchus spilurus
TCATGAAAAACCACTGAATGTCCAGATGTGTCCAAACTTTTGACTGCTAATGTATGTCTATTCTCTAAGTCTGCCAAAAATGATTTTAGTAATGACATTTTTAGCTCTAGAAAAGTGACTGCAAGTGTATGTAGAATACAGTAAAATAAGAAGGAAAAAGTTTGCCGTCTAATCGTTAACCACTTTTTTGTGAAGACAAAAAAATGTACAAATAATAATACCAGAGTGCAAAGAATAGAAAAAGTAATGTATAATCAATAGCTTGGATGATAACATTCTCCGTTGTGAAAGACGTGGCTATTTACTGTGTACTTAAAAAAATACAAACAAATGTCATTTAAAAAAATCAGCTTTATCTTTAGTGTGTTGAGATTTTTAATCTCAGCCAAAAAAAAGCTATTTCAGGTCATCTGTAATGAAATTTCAATGTTATTGTGCGTCCCTAGCTTTGAGATATGAAAGTCATGCACTCTGTTTTGACCTTTATTAGGAACTGAAGGCAGAAGACACAGATGTCTTTCTAAACTCTTCTCAAATTATGCTCACAGACCTTCATTTGTGGTATTTAGTAGACATATGTAGCATCGTAGTCTTAGCTGTCTTGCCCAAGGATGGTGGCTGGTGTAGTGTGCTGGATTGAACCCCAGTCTGCCACATTGGAGGCAGCGTTGTTACCCACTACACCACTCGTCACGACCCACTTTTATAGAATACAAACCAAACAAATGTTTTTAAACTAGCCTTGAGATTTCAGGGGGGACATGACCGGTGGGGCGGGGCGGTCAGGGTTCTGGAACATAAATTAAATTAATATTATGAATTACATTACTATTATTAAATTAACTAATAACTATTATTATTATTACAATACATTACTTACAAATTATTTTTATATTTTACTCGTTACTATTAATAATATAGTAATAAGTATTAAGTGTTATTAATAATAAAATAATACAATTTATATTTATCATTAATACATTATTATTATTATTATTATTATTATTATTATTATTATTATTATTAAATATTGATAAACTGTTAAAAGCATGTAGCATAAAATTATCACATAATTCTGTTTCACCTTTTCAGTCAACTTCACTCATTACCACCAACCACTTATATTTGGACTGTATGGTCAACAGATATTATACCTAATTTCTGAGTAAATTTAAGCAGAAATTCTGAATTATTTTGACAATAGTTAAACTTGGAGGCATGTAAACGGATTGCTTACCACAGACTGGTAGACCCACACACAGATTCAAATGTTAATGTTAATGTTTTAATATGAAACCTCTGATATTAAAATCTAGCTGATGTGACACAGACAGAACAAACGTACAAAATGTTAACAACTTACAGCGGCAGGTGAACACAAAATGCAAAACACCGGTTTACAAGTCCAAACAGTGTTTGATGGAGTGACAGCGTGAATAGCCAATAGCACGTAAGCAAGAAACGGGAGAGCCAATCGATGAGCTTGTGCGCGGTCTAAATGAAAATCTATGTTTCAAATGCTCTGGGTTATATTTGCATTTTGCCATCTTGCCTCCGAACATCACAAATTTAAAGAGAAGGGTGACGGGCAAACAAATGGTGGTTACCATGGCAACGACAATGCTTTGCGAGTGTGATGCGTACAACTTTCTCCTTTCAAGATAAAAGACGAGTACAAAATCAGATAAGCATTCATTATTTTTCGTTTTCAATTGTTTTAAAATGTAACCGTCCGTGACCCGCCCAGAACAGGTCCCACAAGTTGAGAATCGCTGACCAACGCTATCACTCTGCAGTCATTGGTCAAACTGTTGATGCTGTACATACAACACTTAGTTTTCTAAAACTAGGATCTAAAACTATATTTGCCGGTTTTAGAGCTGCAGACACTGAAAATCCAGTGTTGTAAATGAGTTCACAGTAATCAAGAGAAGTGAAAGGTTAAGGCTTTCTCATCTGAAACCATCTCGTCTTCATCAGCTATATGTGAACTAGGCTTAAAAACAATCTGCTATACAGAGCTCACCATGTGTGGTCCATCTAATCGCTTAATCGCTCTCTCAATCACTCGGTGGCACTTTCTTTTTAAATATAGCTGAGAAATCTGAAGGCCTGTAGCTGTCAGGCTAGCATCTGCCGGCTGCCACCAGTGTAGAAGATAACGCCACTTGTCCCCTTGCCATTGGCCAAAGACAAGGCCATGAGGTCAGGCTAGATAAAGGCCACTTTTACAGTCCACAGCAGCTGAACTGTACATGGCTGTTGGGTTTCCACCTCAGGGTGTGTTCTCTGCTGCAGTGTCTTGGAGAAAAGCCTCCTCTTTTCTCACACTGTTATGCATGTGTACACTCTGGGACACAGTGTGTGGCTAGTTTTAGGTTTTAGCATTTGGTTTATCACATCAAAGCTAGAATATTTACAACTTTATTCACTCGTCTCTGATGCGGTTGACATGGTAAGACGTGTTGAGTTCAGATTTTCCTTTGAGCTGATATGCTACCATTGCTAACAAACATTAGACCTCAGTCACCACCTAAATAGGCCAGTCGTTTCTGCCAAAAAGTCCCAAAAATGTCTGAACAGTCAGTCAGCAAAGGTTTTTGTTCATTTTTATGCTGTAATATGTCATAATAGTCTGTGAGACTTTAAGATGAGGTTTGAGTGGGTTGAGAGAAGTTTTGGTGATATATTTTTACAGAAACAACGGGGCTGTTTTGGTGACTATTCAGTTCTCGTGTTTGTTAACAATGTTATCCTTGCAGCTTCTAAAGAGGATACATTTTACGTGCCTTTGCTGATGGTGTCCATATAATCTACAGTGGTAACCCTAGATACGAGCATCCCTACTAATGAGTATTCCAGGTAACGAGTCGAGATCTCAGAATATTTTTGTTCCAGGTAACGAGTAAAATTCCAAGTAACGAGTAGCGTAAATTTCTTCAAGTATGCCAAACGCTAGGGGCGCAGCGGTCGTAGCATCCCCTAGATGCTAGCGTAGAAGAAGAGGACCGCTGTCCAGTGAAAGTGAAAGTGCTAGTGAAAGCGACGCTAAGGTAGCAAAAGGTAGTGAACAAGAAAGTTAGATACATTTTACTTGTACTTTTCATATGATAAGTGTAACCATGCCATACACGTATGCCCGTCCTCCTGTCCTCCTTAGCTGCCAGCCTACACGAGCACCGTCGTCTCGTTTATGTTTTAAAAACCCATATAAACACATTATTTAGCATATTGCATCCAGCTAACGAGCAAACCAGCTAACGAGCAAACCAGCTAACGAGCTCGGCTCCTGCACGGATTAAACTCGTAAGTAGGGGTACCACTGTTTTTTCTTTTTTTTTTTAACTTTACCCAATTTTCTCCCCAATGTGTGTAGTCCATCGACTTATCAATCCATTGACTCTCCCTATCACTTGTAATGTCTGACTTTAGGAGGGTGCAGACTAACACAGGCCTCCTCCGATGCATATGAATTCAGGCTCCGCCTCTTTTTGAACTGCTGCTTGTACATCCCGACCGAGCAGCCATCGTGCTCAGAGGAAAGCGCAGATGCCAGAGCCAGCCGATATTACAAACTGGATTCCAAAAAAGTTGGGACACTAAAAAGTTGCAGTCCACATCTTTCACCTATAGAGAACATGCGACAAAGAAGGCCCAATACGATTGAACAGTCCTGTATTAGACATGAATGGGAGAGCATTGCTATTTCTAAACTTGAGAAACTGGTCTCCTCTGTCCCCAGACATCTGTTGAGTGTTGTAAGAAGAAGGGGGGATGCCACACAGTGGTAAAAATGGCCTTGTTTTTATTCACAATTTGTTTAGTGTCCCAACTTTTTTGGAATCCGGTTTGTACTTAGTATAGGAGAGTGTATAGCTAAGGAGAGAGTGCCACCTTACCTGCCCAGAGAGAGAATTGCCATGTTTTCCTGGGACCCAGCTGCCGATGGCAAGCAGCATGACTTGGGATTCAAACTCCTGATCTTCAGATCACAGCACCCGAGTCTGTTGACCCACTCGGGGCCCTGCTTTGTAGTTTTCTTCATTGGAATGGACCAAAATGTGATGATCTAAAAATTGTGATGATGGAAAAATTACCGTGAAAAAAATTGATATCGATTTATTGCCCAGCACTACATGTACATAATGTTGTAAAGTAATAAAAGCTCCATACACAGTCAATTACTGCATAGAAATTGGGTTTCTATCTTTGCAGTAATATTCTGTTTGGTAGAAGAAGAATCACACTGGTTAAAAACAAAAATTTTCCCAGTCCCATATCTGGACCCCAGACCTGTATAATTGACCATTTGACCATGAATAAGCCTTTCCTGGTTTGAGGACTCTTCCGATTCCAGGACCAGAGCGACTCGGGTCAACCCAGTTCAGTTCAAGAATGGTTTTTAAAACAGGCGTCGTCCCATATCAGTTTTACAGAAGTCCAGGTGCAAACCCCATGTTAGCGAGCCAAAGGCAACTCCCTAAAAGCAAGAATAAGAAATCTAGAGACTCAAACTTGGAACCCATCCTCCTCTAGTCACCACATGATGTGGGATACACGTCTTTACGCTATCCTGGTTTCATACATTAGCTTACATGATCTTTCCACAGTTGTCTAAGCAGTCATTTTTCATTTTGTGTACTATCAGAGCTTCACATTGTCATTATCCACCAAACTCCCTCCATAGCTCAGGGGAAGATGATGATTAGGTCAGCTGAGAAGTGTGTGGGGTAAAATTGCTCCATATGGCGCACTGGAGCAAACTGAAAAAGCATGAGGTCAGGTCAGGCTAATGTCGAGCATATGTAGTGATTCATCATTTAAACAACTGAGTTGCTTTGACACTACTAGCTTTTATATATTTGTATATATACAAAATTATATCAGAACATTATGACCACTTTAACCATGTGTCTGCAGGCTCAATGGTGATCCCTAACACTGGTGAGTTGAGGGCTGTGTACCACTTGCCAGAGTCATCATACTTCTCTTGACCTTTGGGCACCACTCTTATTTCGATGGGAATCACTCGGTATATAAAAAATCCGTCCTCACTATCTTTCATTAGAGCGATTCTAGAACATCCTAGATAGTTTTGCAATTTGTTGCCACTCTTCACCTGGTACCCTATTATCATGCCCTTTTGGGCATCAGTTAGAACAAGTCCTTTGCCCTGATGATGGTTTTACACTCTGCTGCAACTTACTAGTGTGCTCACGTATTTATACACACAGCAAACTGGGGTGGTCATATACGACTGAGTACATATGTAGATATTGAGACATTTATACAAGGTCATCAGTTGATGGTTCATTAATAAAAAGCAACATAGAAATCGGTGCAAACTGACATAGTTATCCTTAAGTTACAGAAGGGAAGAATGGTTAATGGGTTAATGGGATCGTCATTGGCTTGCTATTGTGTTTTTGTTTTTGTGTCCTTAAGCAAGACACCTAACCTCCAACTGCTCACTGGGTGCTGTGGATAGGGGCTGTCCACCACTTCAGGCATGTGCGTTCTGCCCAATACTGCATTGGATGGGTTAAATCCCAATCACACTGGTCAATGATTGTTCATTTTCCCTTTACACCATCATTTCTCTTAAGTTTCAGTGCTTGCACCTTAGCTGTAATTGGGCAATTGGAAGCTTGGATATTGCCCATGGCTCTTGATGTTGCCATGAGTGGTAGCTAAAAAATGACGATTATTTAGGATAATGAAAAACAATGCAAAGTCTTCACTTTTTTTGTTTTTCCTTTTTTAAAATTTTTTTTGCCAATTTTCTCCCTTTCCCAATGTTGTAATTGCCAATTATCCCAACCCATTAGTGGCTCTCCCCATCACTTTGCAATGTCCTTGACTCTAGGAGGGTGAAGTCAATCACAAGCTTCCTCAGTTGCGTGTGATGTGGCCGCCGCCTCGTTTCCAACTACCGCTGATATACCATCACTGGGGAGTCAACACGCTCGGAGGAAAGCGCAGGATTCCCAGCTCCGAATGGACCAATCACTAAATGCCTGAGTCAGCAGACATTGCAATGTGAGAGTGATGGGGAGAGAGAGAGAGCGCCATCTACCCACCCAGAGAGAGCACTGCCAATTTTTGCTCTCTTGGGCCCCGGCTGTTGATGGCAAACAGCATGACCGGGATTCAATCTCGCGATCCACTGGTCATAGTGTCAGCGTCTTAGCCTGCTGAGCCACTCGGGGCCCCTACAGTCTTCACTTCTTGAAGCGAAGAGTGGAAGCCTGGACCTGTTGGTTGTCTCCTGGCCAGTGTGTAGGTGCGTTTGAGCCTTCTTGGTTTACCTGAGTAAAGCAGCAAGGGTCTGGTGAATCAAACCTCTGCAAGGCCCCGTTTTGCAGTTGAGTTATAGGCCAATGGCGTCTACATGAAGTGCTGCATCACTGCTGGCTGATCTGGGCTCAGTCCCAGCTCGGCAAAACGCTGCATTATTTGCTGTGGTTTGTCATTCACATAACCTTGCCAAATCTGAGCAGCCCGCTGCCATACCACACGTTTCCCAGGTAACAGCCTTCTAGTTTTTTTTGGCAAACACAAAAGCGTAGTAGTCTCAGGGCCTGTCTCAGAGAGGACACACACACATACGCACACACACCCTCTTCTTCTGCTGACATTTTTCTCTCGTCTCAGATTCCAGAGAGCTGCTGGACCAGAGACAGAGAGATAGTCTTGAGAGAGAGAGAGAGAGAGAGAGGAAGAAAGAGGGAGGGAGAGAGAAACTCAGTGGGTTACTAAAAGAGACTGGCATCAGTGGACAGAGAGAGAGGAGAAAAGAAGGTAGAGAGAAGCAGGAGGACTACAGGAGGCCATCCCCTGGGGGAAGCCCCGCCCAGTCCAGGAAGTTTCGTGAGTATGGAATGCCTTTATTGTACTTTATTTTCATTGGCTGATTTTGTTGTGGGGGCGAGGCCTGCAGGGAAACAGGGTCCATAGCAGCAGCAGCAGCAGCAGCGGTCAAGTGTGGCAATGTTTCTTATGGAAATGCCAGCTGCTAAACACATGAGCTAGTGTGCTACAGTAATAAACTCCACCACCATCTCATACACACACACACACACTCAACAGGGATCACATGCTGTGTGTTTGTGTGTGTATAAATGAATGCATGCATTATCAAGACTTTAGGCTGGCCTATTCTCATGCTAGGCAGTGCACAACCCTCCACAAATAGACTGGCTAAGCATGTTCATAATACTGGGGGTCTCATTTGGATTCCCCAGCATGAGTTCATCACTCTCATTAGAAATGTTTGCCCTGTAGCCGCTCCACTGGGTCCGCGCTCTCTTCTTCCGCACCCCAGCCTCAATCTGTGTGCACTGGGCTGTTCACTCTTTCACTATAGCTGGTGTGGGAGAGGAGGAAAATGCATGATAATTGAGGTTGTGTGTGTGTGTGTGTGTGATGCTCATCTTGTGTGTGACTGTCTCAGAGCACCAGTTCTCACTCCAGATGAGTCCAACTAAATTAATCTTCTCATCTGCGTGAGTACACACATGCCCACAGTGCTGAGCCTGGTTTGTTTTCTCAAAACAGCCTCACTACAGTCGAAGGAGCTGATATCGGTTAATGTCATACACAGGCTGGCAAGGCTGTGAAAGTAAATTATGTACATTCTTCTGCCATGATATGTGTAACGGGCTGTGATGTAGGCTAGTGATCGACCGATATGGGCTTTTCAGTGGCCGATACTGATATTTAAAGTGCAGGATGGCCGATGTATGATGTCAATAACATGTCATGAGAAAACACAAATACAAAAAATGACATCTGAAATAAAAGGACACGTCTTCATCTGCCATCAGTTCTTCATCTTCTTCTCCTCCTCATCTTTCTTCTTCTTCTAGCGTCTTCCTCCATCTTCTTCTGTCTTCATTCTTCTTTTTCTTCTTTGTTCTCCTCCCCTCTTCTTCCTTCTTCTTCTTCTGTCTGCCTTCTTCCATCTTTGTCTTCTTCCTTCTTCTTCTACTATCTTCTTTTTTCTCCCATCTTCCTCCATCTTCTTCTTCGGTATCCTCCTCTTCTTCCTTCCTCCTCTCCTCCTATTCTTTATTCTACTACTACTTCTTTTTGTTCTTCTTCTACTTCTTCCATTTTCGACTTTTTCCATTTTTGTTGTCTTCTTCCTTCTTCTTCCATCCTTTTTTTCTTCCTTCTCCTTATCTTTTCTGTCTTCTCCTCCTCCTCTTTATTTGCCTTCTTCTTCTTTCATCCTCTTCCTCTCATACTCCTTGTACTTTTTCTTCTTTTTCTCCTCCACTTCTTCCTTCTTCCTCCATCTTCTTCTTCCATCTCCTCCTCTTCTTCCTTCTTCCTCTTCTCCTAATCTTTCTTCTTCTTCTTCCATTTTTGACTTTTTCCATCTTCGTTGTTTTCTTCCATTCTTTTTTCTTCCTTCTCCTTCTTCTTTCCTTCTTCTCCTCCTCCTCTTCTTCTTCCATCCTCTTCCTCTCATACTCCTTGTACTTTTTGTTCTTTTTCTCCTCCTCTTATTCCTTCATCTGCTTCTTCCTTCGTCTTCTTCTTCCTTCTCCTCCTATACTTCCTTCTTCCTCTCCTCCTAGTCTTTCTTCTTCTTCTTCTTCTTCTTCTTCTTCTTCTTCTTCTTCTTCTTCTTCTTCTTCGTCTCCTTCCATTTTTGACTTTTTCCATCTTCGTTGTCTTCTTCCATCCTTTTTTCTTCCTTCTCCTTCTCTTCTTCCTTCTTTGCCTTCTTCTTCCATCCTCTTCCTCTCATACTTCTTGTACTTTTTCTTCTTTTTCTCCTCCTCTTCTTCCTTCATCTACTTCTTCCTTCTTCCTCCATCTTCTTCTTCCATCTCCTTTTCTACTTCCTTCTTCTCCTCCTCCTAATCTTTATTCTACTTCTTCTTCTTCTTCTTCTTCTTCTTCCATTTTTTGACTTTTTCCATCTTCGTCATCTCTTTCCTCCTTTTATCTTTTTTCTTCCTTCTCCTTCTCCTTATCTTTTCCTTCTTCCCCTCCACTTTTTTCTTTTTTGCCTTCTTCTTCCATCCTCTTCCTCTCGTACTCCTTGCACTTTTTTATCTCCCCCTCTTCTTCCTTCATCTACTTCTTCCTTCTTCCTCCATCATCTTCTTCCTTCTCCCTCTCCTCATAATTGTTTTTCTACCTTTTCTTCTTTTTGTCCTCCTCTTCTTCCTTCATCTACTTCTTGTCTTCCTCTATCTTCTTCTTCCTCTTCTGTTTCTGTTTCTTCTTCTTCTATTGTTTCTCCTCTGCCTCCTTCTTCTCCACTTTCCTCCTTCTTTTTATTATCCTGTTTTTTCTTCTATCTTCTCCACCTTCCTCTTGTTCTCCTGTTCCTACTCATCACCCTTTTCCTACACCTCCTTCTCATATTATTACTATTATTATTATTATTATTATTATTATTATTATTATCTAAAGACTGTAAAATATAGAGATATAAGTTTGAGTTGGTATTGTCCACCTCTGGTGGGAATGACTGTGTGTTTCACTGTAAACAGTCCTGGTCTGGACGTCCATTTAGGGATATTTAACAAATATTTAAACATTTAAATGTCTTTGAGACTTTATGCACTTATGGACTTTCTGCACTCACTGCTGCTTTGGATAGTCTCTCAAAACTAGCTGCAGTTCTGTTCCCTTTAATCTAATTTGGGACCAACACACACGTGCCAGTAGTTTGACAGATGTGAGGATGAGTGGAAAAAAATGGTGTTAAGTATAAGTGTAAAGTATACAGATCATTAACCAGCACGAGTAACAGAGCAGGTGTGAGTCCACAGTGGATGATGACTTACAGCAACGTTTTGGTAAGGCCACACCTATTTACATCAATACAATGTTTACAGAATGTTTGTTTGCAGACCCTGTGGCCAGTTCTTAGTTAAGACTTTGATGAGTATTGAATGTCAACTTAATGTGTATGTGTGTGTGTGCTGTAAAGGCACTGAATGGTGGGAGCTCTTCTTAGTAGAGTGTATATTAGACCAAGTACAGTTTGGGCTTTCCCAAAGGTATAAACAATGTAAATGTCCTCTTACAGGTACAACATGGTCCTTACGGTCCAATGGTGTGTCACTACATGGGCTTTTCCAGTCAGGGGTGAGCGCAGTCAGTACAACTTTAAAAAAGTGATAAAGTGCACAATTATTGACCAGTGTGCTTGTACACAGAGGAATTTGACCTCTTCATGTGCAGTGAAGCACATACTAGTGAGCTACTAGAATAAGTCAGAGTGGCTCAGCAGTCTAAGACGCTGACACTATGACCAGAGGATCGTGAGTTTGAGTCCCTGTCATGCTGTTTGACATCAAAAGCCGGGACCCAAGAGAGCAAAAATTGGCAGTGCTCTCTCTGGGCAGGTAGATGGCACTCTCACTCTCCCTGTTACTTTCACACTGCAATGTCCGCTGGCTCAGGTATCTACTGATTGGTCCATTCGGACCTGGGAATCCTGCGCTTACCTCCGAGCGGATTGGCTCCACAATGAAAGTGTATTAGCGGTAGTTCGAAAAGAGCTGGTTGCCACATCACACACAGTGGAGGAGGCTTGTGCTTGACTTCACCCTCCTAGAGTCAGGGACAGTGCAAAGTGATGGGGAGAGTCCTAACGGAGGGGATGGGCTAATTGGCTACTACTACATTGGGAAAAGGATAAAAATTGGCAAAAACTTAGAAATAAAAGGTCAACTGAGGCACAGCACTTGGCTCAGAAGGACACACTGATGCTGCTGGGTGTGTGGATGGACTGGTGGCTTAGTGGGTGTGTTTGTAGTGTCTTGCTTGAATCATGAGTTAGAGAATTTGAAAAATTGATAGCTCAGCTGAGGGCATCTATTTCTTATCTGTCCATGTCCATTAAGTCACCAGTCAGGATCTGCCAAAATGGCTGTGCTGTAGCTTCAGGACTAGTTCAGTTTACTGACAGAGCACGGCCACTGCAGAAGGTGATGTTACAACACTTCATACGGTCTTGACTGAATGACTGAACAGCCTCAGCTTAATGAATGGAGTCAGGTGAGGTGAAATATGTACCATTAGGCAACTAGCAGAGTCCTGGGCTGTGTGTGAATGCACTATATGGTTACTGACCTGCTCTCTGTATCCATCAGAGGAGTCAGTTCCTTTGGAGTCAATATTGAGCTTGGCCGTAGATGAAATTCCTGTGCTGCTAATGTGCTGTAATAAATCTGGTTGGATGAGGAGGCGGGGGTGGACTCCTCTTGACTGTGTTTATTTGTTCTGTGGAGTGTCGGAGAGGGTCAGTGCTCTGCTCTTATTGGCTGTGATGTTGAAAGTTTGCATTAAACCTGAACCTGAACTAATCTAAAACCAATATTAACAATATGAGACATAGAAATCCTTAATAAGTCAGAACTTTTATATACCTGAGCATTCGTTCATTCATTTGAGGCATTTATATCTTATCCCGAGTGACTTCCAGTTGGGGGTTAGGTGCCTTGATCATAGGGCACTTCAGTCATGACCTGCCTGGGGATTGAACTGGCAACCTTCTGGTCACAAGACCAGATCGCTAACCACCAGGCCATGGATGTCCCTGTTGAATGAATAGTTAATTAATTAGTGTGTTCATTGGCCTCTGCACCTCTTGATACTACACTGTACAGTTTTAGCATATTCTGTCTAAGTCTGCATGTTAAAAATTTATACAGCAGTAAATGAATACAAAACGTTGATGATTTTTGTAAAAAATCCCTTAAAAATATGTTTTATGATTTGTAATACCATAAAAAGATATTTGTAATAGCACATGTTTAAAATTTACTGCCAAAGACAAAAAAAAAATTCAGGCTGCACGGCACCGAAGGGACTTTATGTGCAACTCAATTTTGTCACTTTTCAACAGCAGAACAGAGTTCTCGGTTCTCTTTGTTAGGAATGTTTTTAAGGCTTGTTCCACAAAGATATGACACATTGCTTATGTGAAGCAAAATCTTTCATTGGCAGCTTAAAAGGCAGAAATGAATGACTTGTGTGGAAAGAAGTAGGTTTCAGCTTTCACATTTGTGTACCTTAGAAAGTAAGGAATAGGTCTCTGAAGGTAAGGAATAGATGGTGAACCCACCAGCGGATCCAGGCTGTTTAAGAGATTAAATTCTAAGGCCTTGTATGTGGGTCCACAGTTCAGTTCCTCACTCTTAAACTGCACAGTGTTTGTACTAGCACATGTAGTATAATTGGAATACTGTTGCTAAGCTCATTTTTTATCAGTATGGCTTATAGCTCTCAAAATCTCACATTTTTATTACATTTTGAGTTTGAGTAAATTACTATTCAAACAGTATCAACATTATATATATATATATATATATATATATAAATTTTTATTATTTTAATTTTTAAATATTTAATTTTTTAAATAATTTTTTTTTTTTTTTTTTTTGAGATGAACTAGTCATTATTTCATATTAATTTATAGTTGATGTTTCCATTCCATACTCTGCTGTTTACTCTCAATGTTGTATAGATGGGTCCATGTCTCGTCACCAGTAATTATTATTTTTCTTCTTTAGAGTATCGCTACATATTTTGTTTGTGGTGTCCAAACACATCTGCAAGCTGCTTCTTTCATGCAAATCATAAGTCGCCATTTTTGTTGCACTGCAGCCATACATGAACTGCACAGCAGCTACTGCGGAGACGGTAGTTGCGTTTCCATTGCAGTTTTGCGCAAAACTTTATCGATATTTTGTTTTGTCGAAAAAACAATTTGACAAAACAAGTTTCACAATTCTGGTGTTTCCATTAAATGTGAAATACTTTTATAAAATCACGTGTGAATATGTTTGTTCTCGCGATAAGTCATTACAAACATGGCGGCAGTGGATGTAAACACATACTTCAGCTTTATACATACTGCTACCACGGCACTAGCGCTCATCATCAGCCATCAGAGGAGACGGCGACTTATCGAGGCTTTGGAGTGACAAGCCCCTTATACTTGGGAGCGGCTACGTATGCGGCGTTTTTGGGAAACTGTAGTTGATGATTTTACAGAAGAGCTGTGGATTCAACATTTTAGAATGACACACTCAACTTTTAATGAACTTTGTGATGCTGTGAGATCTCTAGTGGAGCAGCTGCACATTGTCCAAGGATTCTCCTCGTTATTCCAAATATGCCGCGTCATCTTCATCCTCGCACTTTCTGTTGTCTTCTTCTTCAACGTCTTTTTCACCAATAGAAACGTCCGGTTGTTGATCACGTGACTCCCTTGATGCAAAAAAAAATCCATTCGAGTGTTTCCATTACACTTTTGTGATATAAACCAATTTCGATACGACTGAAAAACCACCTCATCTTAGTGCAAAAGACTTTTATCGAGTTTTTCCGAAATTGTCGTGTTTCCATTAAGCACATTTTTATTCGCAATTCTAATTTGCAATATTTCAGGGTCAATGGAAACGTGACTAGTGACCTTGTACAGAAAGTGTTGATAAGACATTGCAGCCAATAGAATATAACTAAATTGTGTATTATTGTTCACCCTCGTTTAAACAATCTAGAGCTGTTGTTCGCAGTAAAAAAGCCTAAACAATAGATGTCTCATTTACATATGCAGCTTTCCGAGTATTGCAGAGACCAAATTTGCAAAACTCATTAAGATGACACGGCGCAGTTCTGTGCAAACTGATAAAGTACCTCAGAATGTAGATCACCCAGAAGTCTAAAATAGTGACTGTTGCATATGGGCCAGTTTCTTGTTTTGTCAACATTTGTGCCTTCGGAGTTGCGCCATCCTTGCCAGTCTCAGTTCAGAGGTTCAACGAGCCAGTTGACTGTCACTGGCAGATAGGACATAGTGACCCATGAGGAGTTTCATGAAACGATGACCTTCTTCAGGGTGATGTAAAGAGGTTCTCTTTCACTGCGTGACCCAGTTTAGCTGAGCATCCCAGAGAGGAAGATTGCACACCCAGGCAGGGATATAAACTGCACGCTGATCCAAAACCTGTCAGAACTGTCTGCACAACCTCAGTGCCAAAGAGGCCGTTTCGAACGAAAAGACTGGGCTGTTTGACGCTAACACTTTAATGTGAAAAGTGCTTTTAAAATGGGCTTAAATGCAGTTTTTTTGGTGTGAATTTCAGTTCAGCTGCGATACTCTAATTGCCCATAATGCTGTGCTTTGTTTTTGAATGTGAAAGTGGTCAATAGGGCACAGATTTTAGTGAAGTATGTGCTGTCCTGGCGTGCACAGTCACAGCGGGATGGTGCTCTGGCTCAGGGTGGCGTTTTATGATTCAAGGTTTCAGATATTTGAGGTACAAACTGATGCTAGTTCAGAAATCTTACCAAATGTAGTTTTAGACTAAAGCTGCACTGTCATTGTGGGACTTCTCTGTTGTAAATCTTCAGTCTACGCTGGCTTTCCGCGCCTGAAGAGCCGACTCACTGCTGCAGTCCCATGTGCAGTATCAAACTGTGTCAGATCTGCCTCCAGTATCCCTGTGAGTTATGTATTTACGATACAACAGTCTTAGACACCTCAACATGTTATTTAAAGCCTTGTTATCTTGGTAATAAATGTGCTTTTACTTGTAAACACCGTGTATCATTAGAATCAGTACAAAAACATTAATACAGTAAAAATATCTTTAGCTAGTTTGAAGTTTGGTTCCAAATGTTGATGCTCCTAAGCCATCAAACTGGGTTAAGTTAAAGTAATTGTGTGTGTGTGTGTGTGTGTGTGTGTGTGTGGTTATGCATACACAGGTATGAACATGGTAATTATATAAAAAATTATGACCTCCTTCCTAAGAAGAAGCTCACATATGACACTTCCCTCATTGCTTCTGTTCATTTTAGAGGTTAACTGGTCCACTGTGGGGTGTTGATTGCTCTGTAGCACTTGCTGGAGTTGTCGTTCCCCTCTGGCATCAATGGCATGTGGGGCACCACTGTTATGCCATTGGGAGGCACTCAATGTACAAGAAGTCCATTCTCAGTAAACCTTCACCACAGGAGCTCTAGAACATCCAAAAAAGTTCCCACAAAGGACATCAGTCACATCACATTCTTTGTCCATGATGATAGTTTTACACTCCGCTACAGCTGACTAGTGTGCTCACTTATTTAAACCCGCAGCAAACCCTGTCACATGGCATCTGTGGCTGAGATCCAGGCTGAGATCATTCCAAACCATGTAAACAAAAAATAAATATTAGGCTTTTAATGGTCCTAACAACAAGTTAATTGGTCATAATTAATTGGTCATAATTATGTAAATTGTGTATTGGTCAAAAAAAAGTAAGAAAATGCTCTACTGAGCGCTGTGCCACCATTTGCTCAGCACTGTTTATTGCTGCACTGAACTGCTTGGGGAAAAGCTGTAAACTGGGAAAAATCATGTATATAGTCTTGTGTACAAAGAGAGGAACTTGAAAAGTGAAATATTTGATAAAAAACTCACGTCAGCGTCAGCGTGTTCAACATTTTCCAAAATATCTTCTGGCTTGTAGTTTTTCCTTAAAAGATGAGTTGTTATTTGTGGTTAGTGGCTGCCACACCTGATGCAGCTCATCATAAGCCTGAAAACAAGCTCCTAAATAAAGGGAGGAGGGACAGATTTCGACAGACAGACATCCACCGTATGTAGACTTGTCATGTCAGTAGTACTATAATCACTTAAAATGATAGCTTAAAGAATATACAGTATAAGCTTATAATATATACACACAAATATTTTTGCATGCATACAAGATTTGGACACAATTTCAGGTCAAAGCCCTGCATAGTACTTCAGTGGAACCTCACTTTTGTCATTAATCTGTTGATTAATGATTGAATGATAACTGAAGCAACATTTCCCATAAAAAATAATATAAATCCAATTAATCCATTTCAGACATTCCATATGAACAAAATACATTTTATATAGAATAACTATAGTTTTACATACAGAACACAATGAGAAATAAACACAAAAGACTAATGAAACGGATAAATGAACATTTAACATCACTCTTACAGATTTACGCTCTGTTTTAGAGAGTGCCGGTGTCGTCCAGTCGGCAGCCTTTGTTTTGTACACCTGTTCTCAGCCGCTATTTGTTTTTGCACCTGTTTTCAGGTGCGCGCTGTCGCTTTAGTGCGATGTTTTAGTTTGTTATGAGCACTATAAACGACAAACAAAGCCAGAATGAAAGCCGAAACGTGTGGGTGGATGCTTTGTCTTTGCAAAATTAGCGATGAGTCATGTGGGCACGTGGAAGAAAACCGGGCGGATGAACGACAACTGGGACAAAATTTCCCCGAAAAAAGTTGACGATAACCAGAGCAAACAATAACTGATGTTCCACTGTATAACAAAAATATTAACCTTTACAGCTTTTACACTAAAAATGATCCTAGTGGACATTAAAGTAGTACACAGGTAAATGAACCACACATTTTGTAACTGTATTAGCTGTATTGACAACAACAAATGCATATTATTATGCAATGGATGAATTCAATTGTGTGTTGATTACCAGAATAACACAAACAACAAGATTTTGACTTGATGCTTCACAATGTGACCGTGTGGAACTGTAACAGTGGTGCAGATTTTCACAGAATGCATGTGTGACGGTATCACCACAGCGGGTGCTTGGCTGCCGATTTTAGCCTCAGATTTGGTAAACATTCACCCACCCAGTCTGATGGTTGAGCGTCATGAGTATTGCAACTGTAAAGTTAAAGGAGTACAATCATACATCAACAGTTAGAATATTGTGAAAAAGTTCATTGTTGTTCATAATGTAAAAAGTCAATGTTATGTATTTTTAGTTCATTACGCATTTGTCAGGCCTCGTTTTATTTTTAGTCAGCATGGCTTATAGCTCATGAAATGTAGCTCTAAAACAGAAAAGGATGGACAGTACAGAAATGTCCAGCTTCTGACAAGTTTCTTCTTTTATACTCTCAACGTGTTCAAGGCTCTGTTACCATGAATTACTGCATCAGTGTGGCGTGGCCTGGAGGCAATAAGCTTGTGGCACTGCTGAGATGTTATTGCCCAGGTTGTTTTGATAGTGGCCTTCATCTCATCTGTATAGCTGGGTCGGTTTGTCTCATTATTCCGTTTACCAGTCTTGTGAGCACAGGCCAATTGTTTCAAAATAATCAGCCAATGCCAATTATGTAAAAGCGGCAACGATCAGCTGACCGATTAATTGGTTCAATCACGGTATATTGAATGTTGTCAGGTTCTCGCCATTACACAGCCCTAATATTTGGCTATATTTAGAACCCGTTTTGGCATTTTGGACATCTTTTACCTCAAATGTGGTCTGTAAGCTAGAACATGTTGGCTAACAAGCAATGGAATCTGATTAGATTAGATTAAACTTTTTGTCAATGTGATTTGCACACAACGGAATTTGACCTCCACATTTATCCCTGTTCAGTGAAAAGCAGTGGGCAGCCCTATCCACGGCATCGAACTGGCAACCTTCCCATCACAAGACCAGATCCCTAACCACCACACCACAGCCTGGTGTACACCAATTAGTATAATGCCTAAACCATCTCGCAGATGTTTAAAACCAGATCTAGCTGTTCAGTTATGTGTAATAGACTTGCTCATTAAGCTTCTGTTATTGTATTGTCATTACATATAAAAATAAACTACAGTTTGTTGCACAGCTTAAATCGTAGTAGTAACCTGAAAATCTGGCTTACATTTGTCCAAATTAGATTTTCACAGTGATGTCACTTGAAGTGAATACCGGTTATTGTTTTCATTGTGTGTGTGTGTCCTTGTATTTCTCCCTGGTGGGGACTGAAAGTCCTCATAATGATAGGAATACATGTCGGAGCTGTAAAAGTGCTGGTGCTCACAAGAACTGTGACTTTTTCATCACACACTTTTTTTTTTTAAAAGTTAAAAGAGCAGAAGCTGACCTTTGGTTGCTAAGGTTAAGTTTAGGTTTAGGTTTATTTTTATACAGTATTACACAAGTGAATGGAATGTCCTCACTAGTATAGTATAACCAAAGTGTGTTTGTGTGTATGTAGCAGGTTTATGGCATGTTGTGGGGACCTTTCGTCCTTGCAGGGACTTCAGATCTGGTGAAAATGAAATTTAACAGTGAAGACGGTTTGTGTAAGTCTATGTAATGTCCCCTCAATTCACAAACGTGTGTGTGTGTGTGTGTGTGTGTGTATCAGGACAACTGCTCTTTCCTTCCTCCTCTTGTGTAGAATAGAGTGCATTCACACATTTACAGTCCAGACCCCTCATCAGCACCGTCCATGTTACCTCCATCCACCGTGGACACACATGGCGGAGTGGAGTCACACTGCTGTGATTCTGTGGCCTGTAGGGGGCGGTGCTTCTAACACTGCATCTTTAAACGTCCTGACCATCCGCTGAACGCTGACTCCAATGTATATACACAGACGCCTCCATGTTTATTATTCCTGTCCTTTTATTCCAGTCAGCAGCACCCACAGCTTCTCTCCTTCTTTCTCTGCTCTCTCCATCTCTCTGTTCCTCTTTTTTTTGCAGTTCCTGCTGTTGTTTAGAGTCACTACAAACAGCGCTCCGCCCCAGTGTAAACAGATCAATGCCGCATGTGCGTCCACAGAGGGAAAGAGAGAGAAAGGGAGAGAAGACGAAAGAATGAGGGAGTCAGGCGTTTTCCACGGCTCCGCTTAAACAGGCTGTACAGAGTGTGCAGCCAAACTATTTGCCGCTTGGCCGGCTGGACGGATCTTAAACCTGCTTAATGCAGATCCTTGTGGCCTCAGGCCAAACACTCATATAGAGTAGTCTACACACCTGGCATGAAGGTCCAGACATGAATCAGTAGACCTTTGTTTGGACTGGTGGACTAAATTTATTCTCTTTTAAAACAAATAGTTCCACTTCTAAAATCTGAACAACTGACCCTCCTCCTTAGATGGTTGCATATGAAGTGAAGAAACCATTGAGCTGACTGTGCTTGGACTGTTGCGTATGTTTGGTCCTTTTGGTGAGCCTCATGTTAATGGACTACATTACTAATTGTAATTATTGTAATGATTATTAATGCACAGAAATGAGCATTTTTAGCCAAAACCAAACAAAATGAAGCTTTTGGCTGAATACTGAACGCGGTTCTTCATTTCTGTAAATGATTTTAAAATTAGTAACTAAACTATGTCCCAAAAAAGTGTTATGGTTAGTCAGGAATGAATATCTGTATTTTAATCAGTTAGTTTGACATCATTAGGTTTAATAACATGAGTTTAAATATTCTTTTATATTTGTATATAAAACAAAGACAATAATATATGAATATTAGATTCAACTTTGTGATTGCACACAACAGAATTTGACTTCCGCATTTAACCCGTCCATGCAGTGAAACACACACTAAACTGTGAGAATATGTGCCCGAAGTGGTGGGGAGCTCTATCCACGGTACCCAGGGAGCAGTAGGGGGTTAAGTGGCACCTGCCCGGAGATTGACCTTCCGGTCACAAGACCAAATCCCTAACCACCAGACCACATGTTACATTATTACTAATATTTAATTTAAAAAACATAAAACAAAATGATGAAAATGTGTAAATGTGACGGTCATTGGCTGCAGACACTGAAACACTTCACATTTTTTCTGGTAATTGTGAGACGATCCCTAACACTGCAGCCGCTGAGCACAAACACAAAGCTAAGCGGCTGTATTCTGACCTCATCATAACGAGTGCAGTTTAGTAAAGATTGTGCTTATAGTTTGTTGTCTTCATTTTATAACCAAACTGTAACTGTGCTGGTCAATCTGTTTTGTTAACTGGTGAGAAGAAACACAGTTCGTAATGTAAGATCCGTCCAATATTAAACCAATTATACCACTCTATGGCTAGAAAAAGGTAATAGTGTCATTAAAAACATGATCCGGTATAAATTATTTGGTCTTTTTACTTATTCACCCAAACACCGAAAATGTGTGTTTTTGTCATTTTCGGGACAAATAATTTCAGTTGCCAAATATTACTGCTTATCAAATCAAATCAAATTTATTTATAAAGCGCTTTTTACAACTGATGTCACAAAGCAGCTTTACAGGGTTAGTAATAACAAACATCAAATCATTAATCCCTAATCTCCGGTGAGCAAGCCAACGGGGACAGTGGCAAGGAAAAACTCCCTCAGAGCTGGAGGAAGAAACCTTGGGAGGGACCCATCCTCCTCTGGTCAACTAATTCTAAGTTCATTAACAGCATAGAGCTGTTAACAGGATACATATTTAAAACATTGTCAGTATTTTGACCATATGCATGATGTGTAGTTGCTTGTTAGAAGCTCATTCAGAGCACATTTCAGATTAGTATTAGCTTATTATTGTCCTCTTTAAACATAACACCAGTGATGTGAGACTTCACATTTATCTGATTTCTTGTTCAAAAAGATTATTTCAGACACACAGACATTCAGGCCTTTCCAAAACAAATGTTTTTCAGTGAAATGTTCTGTGATAGAAAAGACTTGATGAAAGCAGTTCTTTTATAGT
The DNA here is from genome assembly GCA_036984385.1 of Crenuchus spilurus. Taxonomy (NCBI): domain Eukaryota; kingdom Metazoa; phylum Chordata; class Actinopteri; order Characiformes; family Crenuchidae; genus Crenuchus; species Crenuchus spilurus. Next base: position 20,514 of record BRDA01012085.1, read on the forward strand.
ACTGAATATTCAGAAATGCACTGAATTGAAGTCAACGTACACTTTCATTTCTACAGCACTCGGCTCTTTCTAGACACTCAAAGAGCTTTAATGTTTGGAACAGATATTAGAGAGTCACCTCAACCATAACCAATGTTCAGGGTCCACCTGCAATCGGTCCGCACCAGAACTCTCGGTACACATTAGCTGTAAGACAGAGAGGTGAAGAGAGACTGAGCCAGTTCATGAAGATGGGTAAATTTAACCAGGCCTACGTTCACATTAGCCATGTTGCTCAAATCTGATTTTCTGCTCAGACCAGATTTAGCTATCTTGACGGTTCACATTCACAAGCGTAACTGAAATGGCTCACATGCGCACATTGATACGTGTATAGTGTTTGTCACTTTAGATTTTGGGCTTGTTTCTGTTTGTGTGACTTTCTGTTACAAAATCAGTAGGATGTTTGGAGGATCTGGCAACCCTGTATTAGTGAGACTGATGTTAGTAAAACTGGTAAACAGCCGTGTTAGTAGCTGATGTGTGATGGAGTATTAGGGGATCTGGCAACACTGTTTTAGTGAAACTGATGTTAGTAAAACTGGTAAACAGACGTGTTAGTAGCTGATGTGTGATGGAGTATTAGGGGATCTGGCAACCCTGTATTTGAGAGACTGATGTTGGTAAAACTGGTAAACAGCCGTGTTAGTAGCTGATGTGTGATGGAGTATTAGGGGATCTGGCAACCCTGTATTAGTGAGACTGATGTTAGTAAAACTGGTAAACAGACATGTTAGT